>CAWUFW010009332.1:600000-794769 GCA_963921515.1 Calotriton arnoldi | reverse complement strand
TTCTTAGCGCTACCAAGGTGTGCTGGTGTACTCCACCTGTAAGAGCGGGTCACCGGAAGCCACGCCATCTTGGTTAGCGCTCTAGTGGTCAGCCGCACTCCTCCCTACTTAAGGAGACATGATGCAAGGGCGCGCGTGCAGCGGGCGCACCAAAGGCACGCCTGTCTGCGCCCGTCCGTGCACCGGTCGCGCTCAGCGCCAGCCACGCTGCATCTTTTTCCTCCTGTCTTACCTATGCCAGAGATGAACTCATTGCCATAAGCGCACAGAGGCATACGGTCACTGACAGCAGGGGACAGACTTGTGATAAGGATATCATCACAGAAGTTAGGTCAAAAGCTCTTAACTGCGGTGTGGTTAACGTAAGATCCCTTGTAAAACACCACTCGGAAATTCACTCACTGTTAGAAGATCAGAATATTGATGTTCTGTTTCTTACAGAAACATGGACACGACCGGACAGGGAAGTTGAGCTAGGCTTGGCCTGCCCTCCAGGCTTCAAAATATTTCATAAACCAAGGGTGGTTGGGAGAGGTGGAGTGGTAGGAATCATATATAAAGAAACTTGAAATCTTGCCCCAATGGATGTAGAGGAAGTACAGGGTTTTGAGCTACTTGGGTTTTCACTCACGGAAAACAGTGGCCATTTGTATTCCGGAATACTCTGTTATAGACCACCTGGAGGAGTTGCCCTTCATTATCAAGAACTGATTGATGTGATATATAATCTCTCACACACTCATTCCAAATTAATGATCCTTGGTGACTTTAATCTCTGGGAGAACGGAAACCATGAGACTGCTCTTAAAGAACTGCGCCAAGCTTGTGAAAACACCAACTTACAGCAGCTGGTGCTGCGTCCCACTCATCAGTGAGGTCATGTGTTGGACCTAATCTTTGCCAATGATATAGACGTAGCTGTGGGGGAGATACTCCCACTATGCTGGACAGACCATTTTTTTGTCCTTTTTTCACTAAGGCTAGCCACCCCAAATAAACAAATCCCCAACCCGGTCAATATTCGCCTGGGAAGGGAGTGGTCTAAGCTATTAAAACTTAAAGAGCTCCCACGACTCATTAATGGCATTAGCTTTGATATCAGTAAGTCGGTGGATGAGAATTATATGAATCTGAATGATCAGATTATTAACACATTAGATCAGGTGGCCCCGCTGAAAAAAGTTAAAAGCAAAAAAAGCCGTCAGCTCCTTGGTATAACGAGGCTGATGAAGACAAAATGTAAACAGGCAGAAAGAAAATGGAGGAGGAAATATGAGGAGATAGATAAAGCTGCACTGCAAATCTGCTACATATCTATAGAGAAATGATGGGTAAGGCCAAAGCTAAATATTTTGAGGAAACTATCCTGCAAGCCCCCAATAAGGCGAAAACCTTATTCAGCACAGTAAGTGACATGTCTAATCCTGACTGTGCAAAGAATAAGATTCCAGCCTCACAAGAGCTTTGTGATGGTCTGGCAGTGTTTTTCGAAGAAAAATTAATAAAATTCTAACTGGTTTAAATACCCCTAGAGAAGTAGAGATGGATAGTGAAGTTGATATGCATGTATCACTCAGTAGCAGTATTCGTTATGAAGCATCTGCAAGAGAAACTACGACGACTCTGGAGCTCATTCAGGCCCCTTCACAAGAGGAGTTTAATATAATTGCAGCTGGTGTCTCCTCAGGTTCTCCTTTGGACCCACTTCCACATAAGATGTGGAAAGTGTTTGGAATGGAGCTCTTTCCGTTTCTCTACCAAATATGTTGCCAGTCTCTAACTAACGGCACAGTTCCAAACTGCTGGAAAAAGGCAGCTGTGTCCCCTTTATTAAAAAAAGCTACGCTGGACCCCCTGTGTCCTTCTAATTATAGACATATCTCCCTGTTACCTTACCCGATAAAGATCCTGGAAAGAGTAGTGAGTAAGGCCATCTCAAAATTTGCGGAAGAAAACAATCTTCTAGATGAAGTTCAATGTGGGTTCCGCCCGGGACACGGCACCGAAACTGCTCTGGTGACAGTCCTTGATGACCTTCGAATGCGGGCTGACAATGGCCAAACAGCCATCTTAGTGTTACTAGACATGTCAGCCGCATTCGACACGGTCAATCATAAGATCTTGATCAAGAGACTTGAGGAGAATGGTATTGTGGGCAAGGCATTGGACTGGCTGCAGTCCTATCTTTTAAACAGGCAGCAGGCAGTAACCATGACGCCATTTCTCTCGCAAAATAGCCCCGTAAAACATGGGGTCCCGCAGGGTTCGGCTATAAGTCCAATCCTTTTTAATTTTTATTTGCACCCACTTATCTCCCTCATAAAATCTTTCGGCATTGAAGTTATAAATTATGCAGACGATACCCAACTTGTCTTTTCATTTGAGGGCAACAATGCAGTCCCCCTGGAAAAATGTCATAGCTGTATGCGGGAGACAGCAGGTTGGCTCAGAGATAACTCTCTGCAATTCAATGGCGATAAGACGGAAATACTATACTGTGCTGCAAGTAAAACCCCTCGCCTCTACCAGCGGATTTTTGGCCAGTCTCTGCAAATAATCCCCCGCTGCCTGTTAAGACAGCTCGTAATTTGGGAGTACTACTAGATAGTAACCTACAATTAGACTCCCAAGTGAATAAAACAGTGAGCACCTGTCTATCTCTGCTCCGAGCTCTTCGAAAAATACTCCCTTTCTTACCAGCTTCAGCTAGACCCCAAGTGGTAAGGAGTATTATCATGAGCAGACTAGACTATTGCAATGCCCTACTCCTGGGAGCCCCAGTCTCCTTGCTAAAAAAGCTGCAAAGGATACAAGTAATCACAGCTAAGCTTGCATTAAACAGACAACGCAGAGCCTCTGCCTCGCTTGCCTTAAAAGATCTTAATTGGTTACCCATCGCGCAGAGAATTCAGTTCAAGGCACTCTGTATTGTTTATAGGGCAGCTCATAAAATGGGGCCTAAGCCTTTACAGAGGAAATTCCTCTGGTACTCTCCAGCTAGAAGCCTCCGTTCTTCATCAGCTAATTTGATATGTACTCCACATTTTAACAAAGCTCGACTGGGAGGCAGATCATTTAGTCTTGTAGCGTCCAGACTCTGTAATACATTGCCTATTGAGATCAGACAAATTAATACTCTGCTGCGGTTTAGGAAGGAACTGAAAACCAGACTTTTTCTGAGTAATTAACTCTTCAGTCCCTTCGACCCGACCTTTTCAGTTACGCACAGTGTTCCTTTAGTGGTAATCCCAGCGCCAGGATACCCGTTGTGTGGCAGCCGCGCTATAGAAATGTTACTTACAATTACAATTACAATTACAAGAGAAATAATCATGAGTAACATCTGTGCATCCGATGTGTACCAAAAAATAACATCCCGATATTAAGATTGGGCAATGATTACAGCGATAACCCATAGTTGGTAAAGAATGTTTATTCTCGATTGGAAAACTGTAAGACTGCCAAGATTTAAACTTCATTAGGAGTGTGGCAAGGTGCTATGTGGAAGGTGAAATAGGCAAAACAGCCAGTATTAAATATTTAGAAAAGAGGAAACCCGAGCGGGTTATCAGATCCTTGTAACATCTTAATACTCATAATGGAAGCCCGTACTGAGCAGAGACTCAATCTTAAATATGATCCCAAAACTCCTCTACACCTAGAAAAAATATAGCGCAGGACAAAGGGCAGAGCTGTTTACTCACCGCCGGCAGCTCCAAGTCTGACTCGAAAGAAGCTGCACGGCCGCGGTTTCTATTTAACGCGAGTTGGGCCGCATGCACGTTAGTGGCGCCGCTCAAAAGACGCTCGATGCTAGCAGTAGCATCACGTGACTAGGAGTGGGCATAGTGAAAAGACCGGCTGTTTTAGGGAATAAAAATGTAAAAATTTAAGGTGCAGAATAAGTTTCAGACATAAATCTGTGGACATTCTAATAAAAGGGCAGTTGATGCTGGTTGCATTGGCAGTATCACACATAGCGTATTGTTATGTAGAAGAAATATCCAGGGGTTAAAGTCCACTAAAAAGGCTCACAGTATACATGTGGGAAAACATTTCACGTTAGCAAATGTCATTTAGGTATTTTTACAAATCATACAACATCATTAGTACAAAAGGCACTGAATGGTCCTGATAATTTAGGACATAGTTACTTATGCAAACAGATGGCGCACAGTATACAATTGGAAAACATCGCACATGGCAAATATCCTGATGGGTCCTTAACAAGTCACGCACCACCGCTTGTCCTAACATCACTATGTGTTCCTGATAATTATACACCTTGTCACAGTGCAATTGAATAGTGCACAATATATATATGAACATAGCATTTAGGCACATCGCATCACATGTACTTTATTCATTGCCTAATCTGGATGTTATTTAACATAGTTAGACATACAGAAAGTTATGTTACCCATTCGATTACCGGCTAACTAGTATGGACGACCAGAGACAAATGGTCACAAAGGAGGTCTAATGAAAGCGTTGTTATTCAGGTGAGGAAGATAAAAGGTCAAAGGCGAGAACGCTGCCAAATCCCCATATGTTATTAGAGATCTCATAGTGTAGGTGTACTAGTCTTTAACTACACGGGACAGTTGGGCGTATGTGGCATCCATCTCATTAAGGCCATCCCTGACGGAATCAAAAAGGTCCATCCATTTGCATTCGCGAATGCTTAGTATTGAATCCAGATTGCCCCCCCCTGGGGCCCAATGTGATTTTTTGAAGAACCACCCATTGTAAGGATTCTGGTTGATGATTTTTTGCTTGAAAGTGTTCCTCCAATGGGGCCCCAACAGTGTTACACCCAATCCTGCTGCAATGTTGGAGTATCCGTACCCTTACTTTCTGTCTGGTTTGGCCAACATAGATTAGGCCGCAAGGACATAGAATGGCATAAATCACCTCCGACGTATTGCAGTTAGTGTGTACAGTGAGATCAATCTTGTGCTGGCGGTAGCAGAATTGTTTGGTTTGCAGAGTCATCTTACACGCTTTACATCGGCTACACTTAAAATGGCCAACAACCGCAGGAAGCTGCCAAAGTGATTGGATGGTTGGTTCCGGTGCTATTTCCAATAAGGACCTAATCACATAGTCCTTAATGTTTTTCCCTTTCTTAAAAGAGTGCATTGGAGGATCCTGTGCTTCCAGGTCGTCAGCAATGATATCCCAATGTTTGTTAACGACTTGTCTGATGGCGTTGCTGCAGGTATTGAAAGTTGTGACGCAGATCATCCTTTCCATCTTTTCAGCAGTTCGGTCTTTTGGTGTAAGTAGTGTGTCACGATGGTTAAACCAGGCCCTTTTCCTTGCCCTCTTCACCAACCTTTTAGGATAACCACGTTCGATCAGTCGTGATATTAGGTCATCAGATTCCTGAAAAAATCTTCTTTGCGGGAACAGTTCCTTCTGATCCTAAGGAACTGTCCAAAAGGTAAATTATCGCGCAGTCCTCTGGGATGATGACTTCCATATCTCAGAAGAGTATTCCTTTCTGCAGGTTTTCGGAATAGGGTGGTATATAGATGTTGATCCTGAGCTTTGATAGAGATATCAAGAAAGTCAATAGACTTGGTGTCCCAATGAATGGTGAATTGAATGTCATCCGATCTACCATTAATCCAAGTATGGAAGTCCTGAAGGTCTGCCAAAGTGCCAGTCCATATTAACAACACGTCGTCAATGCAACTTTTCCAATGGGTCACATTGATGCTGAATGGGTTCAAGGTGTTGTAGATGAACTCTTGCTCGAAATGATCCATAAATAGTATTGCCAGGTCCAGGGCGAAGGTGGCTCCCATGGCAACTCCCTTCGTTTGAAGGTGATATTCCCCTTGAAACATAATTTTTGTTTTCATCATGGCGATTTCCAACAACTGAAGAATAAACTCCGTGGGGATCAATGAGGGTTGTGTCCTTCTATCCAATGCTCTGCGTATCACCTCCAATGCTGGGCGGAATGCTCGTGTATAGCGACACGATGTCCATGGTGACCAGAATCTGTGTAGTAGGGTCAAAGATCATTCGGTCCACCAAATTTATAACCTCCATCGTGTCCCGGAGGTATGATCTTGTGTCCTCCGCCAATGGTTTCAGGAAGAAGTCAATGAATTTGCAAAGGGGTTCCAGCACTGAGCCGCAGCCCAAGACAATTGGTCTCCTGGGTGGTTTCTCCATGCTCTTATGCACCTTTGGTAAGGTATAAATAGTGGGGAGACGTGGTTGCCGCTGGTTGAGATAGTCATGCTCCAAATCCGAAAGGAAACCAACGTCATTGGCAGACTTGGTAATCCTAGATACCAACTTCATAATCTACTTAGTGGGATCGGTGTTGAGTCGTGTGTAACTGATTCCGTCCCCAAGTTGGGAGTAGATCTCCCTCTTGTAATCCTCAGTATTCTGCACGACAATGGCGCCGCCTTTGTCAGCTGACTTGATGACGATTGATTTGTTGTTTTTAAGGGAGATGAGCGCCTCTCTTTCTCCAGCAGTAACATTATGCTTGATATATCGTCTCGTAGAGCAAACCTTCAGGGCCTCCTTGAGCACCATGCTTTCGTATGTCAAAATCCGATGGGACATCATGTGGCTAGATGGTATAAATGTAGACGGGACCCTTAGACCTGTGTGGGATGTGGACGCAGGTGGTGGTGAATGCCTGAAATGGTACCTCAGTCTGATTTTTCGGAAGAACTTATGAAGTTCCGCTTTGATATTGAACACATTGGAATGAGTGGTGCGTACAAAAGATAGTCCCTTGCTGAGAATTTTGACTTCATTCTCAGATAAATCATGTGTCCATAAGTTGATGATAGCATTTTTTACCACCTGTACACCAGGCACCGCGTTTGGATTTCTCCATGGTTCTCTGGAGGGAACCTCACCTGTTTCTGGTTCTGGCCTCGCTGTCTCCCCCAGTCCCAGTTCTGGCTCTGTTGCGGGGGGCCACGTGGTGGGCCTCTGTTCCAATTCTGATTCCGCCCCCTCGGTGGTCGCCACTGTGCATCTTCTAAAAAAGACGGACCCATCTGGGGTTGATACCATCCTTTCTGATAATGATATCCTGTGCTGGGGCCTGGTTCATCACTCTCACTTCCTGTGCTGTTCGACCCTGAGGATTCCGAAAAAGTAGTGAACCGTCTATTTCCTCTGTATCCACCTCGTCCCCTGTTGGTGAATCTTCCTTGTTGATCTTGTTTGAAGTAATCTTCCTGCAAGTAGGGGTAAGTGACTTTCTTATCATAAAACAGTATATCCTTTGAAAGCTTATCAAGTTTTTTTGCTTGTGTGGTCGTGTCGAAGTCTTTCACTGTTTTCTCCAAACGCTCGAGCGCTTCTTTGGCATTTGTAAATGCAGAATCCTCGGATATCTCACGTTTAAGATCTGCTATTTCTTTTATCAGTTTCTCCACTTGTTCCAAGGCAGTTTCTATGCCCAGAACCATCCAGTGGCGTGAGCAGTTATTCGCCACATAGCTGAAAACCTCCTTAAACTTGGGTATGCCCACAAAAATTGCAGGCTCATTCCTGACTTGGAGCCCCACTGGTATGATGTTCGCCTGAAAGATACTTCACAAGGAGATGGCCATGCAGTCTTGTCCTAATTAATTTCTTTTCTAGTCTTTCTAGTTTGTTTATTTTCTCATTCAATGAGAATTCAACATTTGGTGTGTTGGATGTAAGAAACAGGGGATTCGATTGACCCTGAATTAACCTGTTGATGTAATCCTCTGTATAAGACAAAGTCTCCTGCTCTGACATGTCTAAGTCAAATAAAAATAGAAAAAGAACCCTCGCAGGGAATACTGCACATTAAAGAGTATTGAAAATGGGGTAACCCGTAGGACCACTGGACCCGGGTGAAATATGGTACAAGAAAAAAGGTCACAGTGCAAAGCTGATTACAAAATCATGTACGTAGAACTTAATTCAAATGCATTAAATGATTCAAAACGTCACTGCACAAACGGATGATTTCTTGTGATTTAATTTGCATCACAGAAATAGATTTAATCAAAACATATGGATATGAAAATAATCAACATTGGTACACATTGGTGCTCAGAAAGAGAGGGAGGGAGTGAGTGCTCAGGGAGAGTTGAGTGATTGTGCGTAGGAATGGAAAGGTAATGTGGTTCAAATACATCCAAGCTTTTTAGAACCAATCCGGTCTCTTACTTGACAAAACAATGTAAAAATAAACATAACACTCTAGGCACAGATAAACATGTCTCTGTTGCCTATGTTTGAAATGAATAGAAATATGTCAACGTTTTGACCCCTATTATCATAAAGCTAGCTTCATCCTTATTGAGTGGTCTTCATCAGGACTCAAGGAAATAGTGAAGGAGGTGAAGGAGCACCTAAAAATAAATAATCTAAAATTAGGTGACGTTGATAGAGAAACAGTGCTATAATAAAAAATAGTCAGTGGTAATTACCATTGGGAGACAGCACGAACATTCCGGCTGTGTTTTCAAAATGAGGGCCCGTAAGCTCCTAAACAGG
The DNA here is from genome assembly GCA_963921515.1 of Calotriton arnoldi. Lineage (NCBI taxonomy): Eukaryota > Metazoa > Chordata > Amphibia > Caudata > Salamandridae > Calotriton > Calotriton arnoldi. The sequence continues at coordinate 786,249 of CAWUFW010009332.1, read as the reverse complement.
AAATCAGAGACGGAGAAGAACGGTCACTCAATGACCCGTAAACATACATTCCCATAGTGATGTATATTTGATGAAACTCACTTGAGAAATGGAAACTAATTCCAGTAAAATTGATTGAGGGGTGTCACGAGTACACCTTAGTGTCCGGAATCGGTTGGTTAGTAACCTACAGAATAGATAAAGAAATGCTACAGACCACCTCAAATCTTGTTATGCATAACCAACCCGCAAAAAACAATACAGGGTTTGTGGGGCGCGCGCACTGAGGTCATAAAGTTAAGCGCGAAACGTATTATTCTAAATAGTCATAGGCGGACAGAAATAGCAAATCTCGTGCGAGGTAAGTTAAGGTAAGGCCTCAATGCACTGTCCCTTGTCAAGAGAAATAATCATGAGTAACATCTGTGCATCCGATGCGTACCAAAAAATAACATCCTGATATTAAGATCGGGCAATGATTACAGCGATAACCCATAGTTGGTAAAGAAAGTTTATAACTTCTCGATTGGAAAACTGTAAGACTGCCAAGATTGATTTAAACTTCATTAGGAGTGTGGCAAAGTGCTATGTGGAAGGTGAAATAGTCAAAACAGCCAGTATTAAATATTTAGAAAAGAGGAAACCTGAGCGGGTTATCAGATCCTTGTAACATCTTAATACTCATAATGGAAGCCCGTACTGAGCAGTGACTCAATCTTAAATATGATCCCCAAACTCCTCTACACCTAGAAAAAATATAGCGCAGGACAAAGGGCAGAGCTGTTTACTTACCGCCGGCAGCTTCAAGTCTGACTCGAAAGAAGCTGCACGGCCGCTGTAGTGGTTTCTATTTAACGCGAGTTGGGCCACGTGCACGTTAGTGGCGTCGCTCAAAAGACGCTCGATGCTAGCAGTAGCATCACATGACTAGGAGTGGGCAAAGTGAAATGACCGGCTGTTTTAGGGAATAAAAATGTAAAAATTTAAGGTGCAGAATAAGTTTCAGACATAAATCTGTGGACATTCTAATAAAAGGGCAGTTGATGCTGGTCACATTGGCAGTATCACACATAGCGTATTGTTATGTAGAAGAAATATCCAGGGGTTACTGTCCACCAAAAAGGCTCACAGTATACATGTGGGAAAACATTTCACGTTAGCAAATGTCATTTAGGTATATTTACAAATCATACAACATCATTAGTACAAAAGGCACTGAATGGTCCTGATAATTTAGGACATAGTTACTTATGCAAACAGATGGCGCACAGTATACAATTGGAAAACATCGCACATGGCAAATATCCTGATGGGTCCTTAACAAGTCACGCACCACTGCTTGTCCTAACATCACTATGTGTTCCTGATAATTATACACCTTGTCACAGTGCAATTGAATAGTGCACAATATATATAGATGAACATAGCATTTAGGCACATCACATCACATGTACTTTATTCATTGCCTAATCTGGATGTTATTTAACATAGTTAGCCATGCAGAAAGTTATGTTACCCATTCAATTACAGGCTAACTAGTATGGGCGACCAGAGAAAAATGGTCACAAAGGAGGTCTAATGAAAGCGTTGTTATTCAGGTGAGGAAGATAAAAGGTCAAAGGCGAGAATGCTGCCAAATCCCCATATGTTATTAGAGATCTCATAGTGTAGGTGTACTAGTCTTTAACTACACGGGACAGTTGGGCGTATGTGGCATCCATCTCATTAAGGCCATCCCTGACGGAATCAAAAAGGTCCATCCATTTGCATTCGCGAATGCTTAGTATTGAATCCAGATTGCCCCCCCTGGGGCCCAATGTGATTTTTTTCAAGAACCACACATTGTAAGGATTCTGGTTGATGATTTTTTGCTTGAAAGTGTTCCACCAATGGGGCCCCAACAGTGTTACACCTAATCCTGCTGCAATGTTGGAGTATCCGTACCCTTACTTTCTGTCTGGTTTGGCCAACATAGATTAGGCCGCAGGGACATAGAATGGCATAAATCACCTCTGACGTATTGCAGTTAGTGTGTACAGTGAGATTAATCTTGTGCTGGCGGTAGCAGAATTGTTTGGTTTGCAGTCATCTTACACGCTTTACAGCGGCTACACTTAAAATGGCCAACAACCGCAGGAAGCTGCCAAAGTGATTGGATGGTTGGTTCCGGTGTTATTTCAAGTAAGGACCTAACCACATAGTCCTTAATGTTCTTCCCTTTCTTAAAAGAGTGCATTGGAGGATCCTGTGCTTCCAGGTCGTCAGCAATGATATCCCAATGTTTGTTAACGACTTGTCTGATGCATTGCTGCAGGTATTGCAAGTAGTGACGCAGATCACCCTTTCCATCTTTTCAGAGGTTCGGTCTTTTGTTGTAAGTAGTGTGTCACGAGGGTTAAACCAGGCCTTTTTCCTTGCCCTCTTCACCAACCTTTTAGGATAACCACATTCGTCAGTCGTGATATTAGGCCATCAGATTCCTGAAAAAAATCTTCTTTGCGGGAACAGTTCCTTCTGATCCTAAGGAACTGTCCAAAAGGTAAATTATCGCGCAGTCCTCTGGGATGATGACTTCCATATCTCAGAAGAGTATTCCATTCTGCAGGTTTTCGGAATTGGGTGGTATATAGATGTTGATCCTGAGCTTTGATAGAGATATCAACAAAGTCAATAGACTTGGTGTCCCAATTAATGGTGAATTGAATGTCATCCGATCTACCATTAATCCAGGTATGGAAGTCCTGAAGGTCTGCCAAAGTGCCAGTCCATATTAACAACACGTCGTCAATGTACCTTTTCCAATGGGTCACATTGGTGCTGAATGGGTTCAAGGTGTTCACTGGATGGTTCTGGGCATAGAAACTGCCTTGGAGCAAGTGGAGAAACTGATAAAAGAAATAGCAGATCTTAAACGTGAGATATCCGAGGATTCTGCTTTGACAAATGCCAAAGAAGCGCTCGAGCGTTTGGAGAAAACAGTGAAAGACTTCGACACGACCACACAAGCAAAAAAACTTGATAAGCTTTCGAAGGATATACGGTTTTATGATAAGAAAGTCACTTACCCCTACCTGCAGGAAGATTACTTCAAACAAGATCAACAAGGAATATTCACCAACAGGGGACGAGGTGGATAGAGAGGAAATAGATGGTTCACTACTTTTTCGGAATCCTCAGGGTCGAACAGCACAGGAAGTGAGAGTGATCAACCAGGCCCCAAAACAGGATATCATTATCAGGAAGGATGGTAACAACCCCACATGGGTCCGTCTTTTTTAGAAGATGCACAGTGGCGACCACCGAGAGGGCGGAATCAGAATTGGAACAGAGACCCACCACGTGGCCCCCCGCAACAGGGCCAGAACTGGGACGGGGGAGACAGCGAGGCCAGAACCAGAAACAGGTGAGGTTCCCTCCAGAGAACCATGGAGAAATCCAGACGCGGCGCCAGGTGTACAGGTGGTAAAAAATCCTATCATCAACTTATCGACACATGATTTATCTGAGAATTAAGTCAAAATTCTCAGCAAGGGACTATCTTTTGTACCCACCACTCATCCCAATGTGTTCAATATCAAAGCGGAACTTCATAAGTAGTTCAGAAAAATCAGACTGAGGTACCATTTCAGGCATTCACCACCACCTGCGTCCACATCCCACACAGGTCTAAGGGTCCCGTCTACATCCATACCATCTAGCCACATGATGTCCCATCGGATTTTGACATACGAAAGCATGGTGCTCAAGGAGGCCCTGAAGGTGTGCTCTACGAGACGATATATCAAGCATAATGTTACTGCTGGAGAAAGAGAGGCGCTCATCTCCCTTAAAAACAACAAATCAATCGTCATCAAGTCAGCTGACAAAGGCGGCGCCATTGTCGTGCAGAATACTGAGGATTACAAGAAGGAGATCTACTCCCAACTTGGGGACGGAATCAGTTACACACGACTCAACACCGATCCCACTAAGGAGATTATGAAGTTGGTATCTAGGATTACCAAGTCTGCCAATGACGTTGGTTTCCTTTCGGATTTGGAGCATGACTATCTCAACCAGCGGCAACCACGTCTCCCCACTATTTATACCTTACCAAAGGTACATAAGAGCATGGAGAAACCACCCGGGAGACCAATTGTCTCGGGCTGCGGCTCAGTGCTGGAACCCCTTTGCAAATTCATTGACTTCTTCCTGAAACCATTGGCGGAGGATACACGATCATACCTCCGGGACACGATGGAGGTTATAAATTTGGTGGACGGAATGATCTTTGACCCTACTACACAGATTCTGGTCACCATGGACATTGTGTCGCTATACACAAGCATTCCGCAGGGCCCGGCATTGGAGGTGATACGCCGAGCATTGGATTGAAGGACGCAACCCTCATTTGTCCCCACAGAGTTTATTCTTCAGTTGTTGGAAATCGCCATGATGAATTTTTTTTTTATGTTTCAAGGGGAATATCACCTTCAAACGAAGGGAGTTGCCATGGGAGCCACCTTCGCCCCGGACCTGACAATACTATTTATGGATCATTTCGAGAAAGAGTTCATCTACAACACCTTGAACCCATTCAGCACCAATGTGACCCATTGGAAAAGGTACATTGACGACATGTTGTTAATATGGACTGGCACTTTGGCAGAACTTCAGGACTTCCATACTTGGATTAATGGTAGATCGGATGACATTCAATTCACCATTCATTGGGACACCAAGTCTATTGACTTTCTTGATCTCTCTATCAAAGCTCAGGATCAACATCTATATACCACCCTATTCCGAAAACCTGCAGAAAGGAATACTCTTCTGAGATATGGAAGTCATCATCCCAGAGGACTGCGCGATAATTTGCCTTTTTGGACAGTTCCTTAGGATCAGAAGGAACTGTTTCCGCAAAGAAGATTTTTTTCAGGAATCTGATGACCTAATATCACGACTGATCGAACGTGGTTATCCTAAAAGGTTGGTGAAGAGGGCAAGGAAAAGGGCCTGGTTTAACCATCGTGACACACTACTTACACCAAAAGACCGAACCGCTGAAAAGATGGAAAGGATGATCTGCGTCACAACTTTCAATACCTGCAGCAACGCCATCAGACAAGTCCTTCACAAACATTGGGATATCATTGCTGACGACCTGGAAGCACAGGATCCTCCAATGCACTCTTTTAAGAAAGGGAAGAACATTAAGGACTATGTGGTTAGGTCCTTACTTGAAATAACACCGGAACCAACCATCCAATCACTTTGGCAGCTTCCTGCGGTTGTTGGCCATTTTAAGTGTAGCCGCTGTAAAGCGTGTAAGATGACTCTGCAAACCAAACAATTCTGCTACCGACAGCACAAGATTGATCTCACTGTATACACTAACTGCAATAGGTCGGAGGTGATTTATGCCATTCTATGTCCCTGCGGCCTAATCTATGTTGGCCAAACCAGACAGAAAGTAAGGTACGGATACTCCAACATTGCAGCAGGATTAGGTGTAACACTGTTGGGGCCCTATTGGTGGAACACTTTCAAGCAAAAAATCATCAACCAGAATCCTTACAACGGGTGGTTCTTGAAAAAATCACATTGGGCCCCAGGGGGGGCAATCTGGATTCAATACTAAGCATTCGCAAATGCAAATGGATGGACCTTTTTGATACCGTCAGGGATGGCCTTAATGAGATGGATGCCACATACGCCCAACTGTCCCGTGTAGTTAAAGACTAGTACACCTACACTATGAGATCTCTAATAACATATGGGGATTTGGCAGCGTTCTCGCCTTTGACCTTTTATCTTCCTCACCTGAATAACAACGCTTTCATTAGACCTCCTTTGTGACCATTTGTCTCTGGTCGTCCATACTAGTTAGCCTGTAATCGAATGGGTAACATAACTTTCTGCATGTCTAACTATGTTAAATAACATCCAGATTAGGCAATGAATAAAGTACATGTGATGCGATGTGCCTAAATGCTATGTTCATATTTATATTGTGCACTATTCAATTGCACTGTGACAAGGTGTATAATTATCAGGAACACATAGTGATGTTAGGACAAGCGGTGGTGCGTGACTTGTTAAGGACCCATCAGGATATTTGCCATGTGCGATGTTTTCCAATTGTATACTATGCGCCATCTGTTTGCATAAGTAACTATGTCCTAAATTATCAGGACCATTCAGTGCCTTTTGTACTAATGATGTTGTATGATTTGTAAAAATACCTAAATGACATTTGCTAACGTGAAATGTTTTCAAACATGTATACTGTGAGCCATTTTAGTGGACAGTAACCCTGGATATTTCTTCTACATAACAATACGCTATGTGTGATACTGCCAATGCGATCAGCATCAACTGCCCTTTTATTAGAATGTCCACAGATTTATGTCTGAAACTTATTCTGCACCTTAAATTTTTAAATTTTTATTCCCTAAAACAGCCGGTCTTTTTACTATACCCACTCCTAGTCACGTGATGCTACTGCTAGCATCGAGCGTCTTTTGAGCTGCGCCACTAATGTGCACGCGGCCCAACTCGCGTTAAATAGAAACCGCTACCGCGGCCGTGCAGCTTCTTTTGAGTCAGACTTGGAGCTGCCGGCGGTGAGTAAACAGCTCTGCCCTTTGTCCTGCGCTATATTTTTTCTAGGTGTAGAGGAGTTTGGGGATCATATTTAAGATTGAGTCTCTGCTCAGTACGGGCTTCTGTTATGAGTATTAAGATGTTACAAGGATCTGATAACCTGCTCTGGTTTCCTCTTTTCTAATCATTTAATACTGGCTGTTTTGCCTATTTCACCTTCCACATAGCACCTTGCAACACTCCTAATGAAGTTTAAATCAATCTTGGCAGTCTTACAGTTTTCCAATCGAGAAGTTATAAACTTTCTTTACCAACTATGGGTTATCGCTGTAATCATTGCCCGATCTTAATATCGGGATGTTATTTTTTGGTACGCATCGGATGCACAGATGTTACTCATAATTATTTCTCTTGACAAGGGACAGTGCATTGAGGCCTTACCTTAACTTACCTCGCACGAGATTTGCTATTTCTGTCCGCCTATGACTATTTCGAATAATACATTTCGTGCATAACTTTATGACCTCAGTTCGCGCGCCCCACGAACCCTGTGTTGTTTTTTGCAGATTGGTTATGCATAACAAGATTTGAGGTGGTCTGTAGCATTTCTTTATCTATTCTGTAGGTTACTAACAAACCGATTCCGGACACTAAAGGTGTACCCGTGACTCCCCTCAATCAATTTTACTGGAATTAGTTTCCATTTCTCAAGTGAGTTTCATCAAATATACATCACTATGGGAATGTATGTTTACGGGTCATTGAGTGACCGTTCTTCTCCGTCTCTGATTTCCTGTTTAGGAGCTTACGGGCCCTCATTTTGAAAACACAGCCGGAATGTTTGTGCTGTCTCCCAATGGTAATTACCACTGACTATTTTTTAATATAGCACTGTTTCTCTATCAACGTCACCTAATTTTAGATTATTTATTTTTAGGTGCTCCTTCACCTCCTTCACTATTTCCTTGAGTCCTGACGAAGACCCCCCAATAAGGATGAAGCTACCTTTATGATAATAGGGGTCGAAACGTTGACATATTTCTATTCATTTCAAACATAGGCAACAGAGACATGTTTATCTGTGCCTAGAGTGTTATATTAATTTTTACATTGTTTTGTCAAGTAAGAGGCCGGATTGGTTCTAAAAAGCTTGGATGTATTTGAACCACATTACCTTTCCATTCCTACGCACAATCACTCAACTCTCCCTGAGCACTCACTCCCTCCCTCTCTTTCTGAGCACGAATGTGTACCAATGTTGATTAATTTCATATCCATACGTTTTGATTAAATCTATTTCTGTGATGCAAATTAAATCACAAGAAATCATCCGTTTGTGCAGTGACGTTTTTAATCATTTAATGCATTTGAATTGAGTTCCACGTACATGATTTTGTAAACAGCTTTCCACTGTGACCTTTTTTCTTATACTACACTATTCAATCAGCATGTCAGACAGTATATCAAAACATCAGGTTCTGCTGTTTTACATGTGTGGGTACAGTGATTCACATGTCATATTGGACAGGGCACTTCATAGCTCACACTCCCATGATGAGCCAACCTTCATGTGCACCAAATACATTGTTTGTGAGGAACATCACAACTGTGAGTGACCACTTCACAGATCACCCTCCTAGGCCTGGACACAGTCCCTGGGTATCATTGTGTTATCACAGGTTACATACACCCATAATAACGGCTTCAATGGACTGTGTGTTCGAATGTGCATTATGTGAAGTTATTTTGAGTGAATCCCCAGTATCTGAGGCTTGTACAATGCACACACTCCATTGTTGATGTTGTTGATGATATTTACTTGAGACATCAACTTGTATTTGGCATGTGAGTTGCTGTTGTGTGTTTGTGTCACAGACATACCTGTATGTTTGTCTAACAAAATGTGATGCACATCATGCGGGTTTATGTATGTGATGGTTCATGTATGTCAGACATTACATCATGACAGTGTCCAGGTGGCATTACATGATCTCTGTGTGTGTATCTTTCCACCACGTGTCAGTTGTTACAAACATCTATCTTTGATAGTTGGTTAGGTGTGTGTTTAGTGTGTAATGTTTGATAAAAGGGACTGTGACAGACACCATGGATTATTCACAGCACAGCCTTGCAATTGTGCAGAAACCATTATGAATTGGAATGTTGTGTGAGGGTCACATAGCTGGCCTTTGTGTCAATTCTCAACATTACTCACCTGACTTCATTGAGTCTTGCTTTGATGTAGCATAAGATATGTTGCATGTTACTTACCACATTGGATAGTTTATTGAGAAAGTTTTCATTTGTAACCTATGTACCGCAGGAGTCCAGCTGTCCACAGACCCTTCCCCGACCTGGAGACCATGGTAGAACGTGACTGCATCAGACGTTACCGCTTCACCAGACCACTCATTGAGGAGTTGGCAGAGCAGTTGGCCCCACATTTGCTGCCTGGACGCCCATACCCTACTGCACTGACCCCCAAGGTGAAGGTGATGGCAGCCCTACATTTCTTTGCTACGGGAAGCTTCCAGTATACTGTGGCTACTGCTGGTGGGGTGTCACAGACAATCTTTAGCCGTGTGTTGAGAGATTTTTGGGAGGTAATGTTACATTTCCTGAACACGTACATCAAGTTCCCAACACCAGGACAGTTTGCCAACATCAAGAGTGACTTTTATGCTTTGGGCAGAATGCCACATGTCATTGGCTCCATTGATGGGACACATGTGGCTTTGGTCCCACCACATGCCAATGAACAAACTTACACGAATCGTAAGCATTACCACTCTATAAATGCCCTGGTGGTATGTCTGCCTGACATGACAATCACACATGTCTGTGCGCGTTTTCCCGGATCAGCACACAACTCCTACATCAATGTTGTCTGTTTATGTTGTGTGTTGCTTGTATGTCAGGTTGTACAGTGTTTTCAGATGCATGAAGTCTTTTCTGTTTTAATTTAGGAGACTCTGGATACCCCAACATGCTGTGGTTGCTGACCCCACTCAGGAACCCTGTCACCCCTGCTGAGTTTTGTTTTAATGAGGCACATGGGCAGACCAGGCGAGTGATTGAGCGGACATTTGGGCTACTGAAAAGCAGATTTCGCTGCCTGGACCGTACAGGAGGAGCCCTCCAGTATGCACCAGCGAAGGTGTGTAAGATCATCACAGTGTGTTGCATGCTACACAACATGGCAGTGAGGCATGAGCTACCTCTCATTCAAGATGACGGCGACCAGCAGCCTCCAGCAGGGGAGGATCCGGGCCTGGGGCATGTTGACAGTGATGAGGAGGGGGAGGAGGATGTTAGGTGACGGCTAATCAACAATTTTTTTCTCATGATTGTGAGTATGCAATTGTGATCTGAGAAAGGAATTTGTTTGCATGATATGTGTCTGTTGTACAATATATTTGTATACGTGTGGGTGTATGATACTTCACATGATCCTTGGAGTAGTTTGGTGTCTAATTTGGTAGTATGGTCACCAGTAAAGTGGTGAGATGACTCCTAGCTAGTGTGCACATGTTCCCAATTTGAAGTATGAAATGTCTCTTGGAGTTGTATGCAAAATAATTGGTATTTAAATACTGTTCAATGTCTCAACTTCACAGGGTCCTTTGGCTGTTGGATGGAGACATGTGACCTCCCAGACACACAATGCAGTTACAGATTGGAAGTTTTCTTGGGATCAGGAATCTGTGCCACACACTCACTTCTGAATTAATTACAAAGTCTTGTATGACTTGCATTTATTGTCACAGTGTGATTTGTTAGCTTTTGTTGTGGAGGCAACATGTTGTGCCTGTGTAATAAACCTGTGCTCCACATTGAGGTGTGCCTTGTCTGTTTCTACACATCCAACAATCATTTACATACTGTACATGTGCCCAGATGTGCAGTTTATCGAACAATGAATATTGTTTGTGCATATGAAGGTGCTTTCATTTTAGATGAGTGGAGGCAATGAGGATGTATGCCATGTGCTATGTGTGTTGTGATGACCTTGTTAGTATCTCCCATATGTGTCAGGTTACATTTACTCACAAGACAGTTGGATAGACAGATGTACTTGTATTTCAGCCAATGTCATTGTCATTCCATTCCTAGCTTTTTGGATCATCTTTTCAATCAGAAAACAGTTTAGCATTCACAACAGTAGCAAGTATTGTGTGAATATTGATTTATTATAGTGCCTGTGGGAATTTTAAAATAAAAGGTATAGTGCTGTACAAAGGTTGGAAGTCCAAAGTTCACAGAGGAGTTGGTAGTGCCAGTAGATGAAATTTTCAGAGCCAAGTCCACAGTCATTTGAGTCATTGGTCCAACTTAGACCCTCCATCCCAGTTGGGAAAGTTCTGTGACAGTCAACAGAGTGAACGCTTAGCACACAATGGAGGATATCAGGAGCAGGTTGTCACTCCCTGGGGGAGATGGATGCATAGCCAACTGTCTCTCATTTGGCCTTCGGAGGATGACCCCTCTTTTGTTTGGGGGGGAACCTCGGGTGCAGGCTGCCGCGGTGCAGGGGACTCTCTGCCAGAGTCCTCATCCCTCCCTGTGGCAGTTGCAGATGTAGAAGCAACAGATGTATTGGGCGCACAGGGAGGTGGGGTCATGTTGGTAGCAATCTGGCAGAGACAGGTGAGTATGTCCCTGTGCACCGCAGTCAGGTCATCAATTTTGTCCATTTTGTCCTCCATCCTTGCCATGTGTTGTTCCACGTTGGCATGATGGGCAGCCTGCTGTAGTTTGATGTCCCTGAGGAACCCAACTACCTGGCCAAAGTCTCCGGTGCAATCTCGGTAGGCATGGAGAATGCTTGCCAACTGTGGGTCAGCTTGTTCATCAGCACCAGCTGCCTGATGTGACCTCTCCCTATGACCCCTCCCACCACCCCTACCCACATGAGCAGGACCAGTTGTTGCAGGCACAGACAACAATGGAAATTCTTCATCATTGATAGTGGTGTTGTTGTCTGCCAACTCCAGAGTGCCCTGTGATGCTGTGCTCTCTGTGTCTTGTTGTCTTTGTGTGTCCGTGTGGGTAGTGGTAATCTGAGTGTTGGCAGATGTTGCAGGAGTGGTCACAGGTGGTGCTGGAGGCACAGCTGCTGGTGCTGCATGCTGACCCATGCCGGAGGGACCAGGTAGTCCCTCGTCATCCGTTGATGGCTGAGAGACGTCCACACCGGAGAGCTCAGGGTCATCCAGAGTCTGGGACTGGGATTCGTGTTCTGTTCCTGCAGTAACCCCAGCAGGCCCTGTGGTAAGATGAGAGACACAAAGTTTGTAGTGTTTTTGCACAGTTCATCGTATCATACCCATTACATTAGCTATTTTACATTATGATGAGTGTAGGTACATTAAATAGTCCTGTATGGTCACAGACCCAGGCCTATGTTTTCGGCAGACATTGTGATTATAACAAGAAGTGTTTTGCTGAGCATGTCCAGCTCTGTGCACTAATGGGCATGTTTTGTTAATTTGACTGTACATAGGCATTGACTGGCAAGTGACACCCTGTGCATGACACAGGTGTGTTGATATTTCCCACATCTGTGCTTTTCAAATGATATATGTACTCTTCTTCTTACGATATGTTTCAAGATATGTGCATGTGTGCTGGCGTTTGTGCATGTCGTTTGCAGTCAAATTGGTGTGGCTACCTACACAATCACAGTCCGGAATGTATATGGCGTTTGGTTTATGGTATTTTGATGAATGTGTTCCTAGTTCTTATCTCATTGCACACATGTGAATGGCTGTCAGTAGCAAATGGTTTGACTGCTTAGCTTTGTGCCTGATCACATCATGTATATTGTCCTTGTCCTCCATGGACAGATGAGTTAACCAAGGCTGCTTTCCGGCTTTTTCAGGCTCAGAGCTGTGAGGTACAGAGGTTTGTGTGCTTGTGTTAGGCTGCTGGAAATTGTACCCCTCCTCCCACCCAGTCCAGCTTACTCTTCGTGGACAAAGTATCAATGACAGTGAGGGGAGTGTAGTGGCAAGGATGCTGACAACACTGCATGATGTAGGAGTTAAATGCAACTCCCAACAGTGCTTTGTGTACATGACACCATGCAACAGTGTCACCCATCTTGTTGTGGCCCTTCCATTCACTGTCAGGTATCCCTTGTCACTGATGGACATGTTGCTTTGTGTGTGGGTAGTGATGAGTGCTATGACTGCAACTCACACCATCTCCTGTACTCCACACACCTTCCCAGCCAGCCCAGGGAGCACACCTGGGACAATGCATCCCCAGACAGTGAGTGGAAATCTACAGTGAAGATGACTGGGAGTGGGGACTGGTGTGAGAGGCCCAGGGCATAGTTGTGACTTGTAGCCAAATCATACATAAGGCCCATGTGTCAGCCATCTTGCCGGTACATTTCCACTCCCTGTGAGATGGGCATGGTTCAAGGTGGGATTGTTGGGCCATTTGGGAGGGGTACTGTTGGCTGTGAGTACAACTCCCGTCATGCTTTCAGCTAAACCCACCTTCCCAGCAAACCCAACTTTCCTTCCTTTTGACTCTGCTTCCCTGTGAGTGAGTGAAATAGCGATGGGAAGATGGCTGACAGTGGTGGCCTGGTATTTGTTTGTGCACAATTCACAACAGGGCCTTGTGCTCCCCACACCAGAGCCCAGTGTCAGGCATCTTGGGAGTAGATTTTCACTCACTCTCAAGTAGAGCATAGTGCCAGGTGTGTTGTTTGGTGTTGGTGGGAGGGGTGTGTGTGTGACAGGGCCTGCTGGTAGATGTAGTCAGAGCTAGCACTCCTCCTCCCCCCGACCAGATAGGCCACCATGAACCATGCTTCTATGACAGTGAGTCAAACTTTACGTTCAAGATGTCTGGCAGTGGGGCCTGGTGTTTGTTTGAGCACAAATCCCAACAGGGCCTTGTGCTCCCACACCAGAGCCCAGAGTCAGCCATCTTGTCAGTTCTTTCCACTCCCTGTGAGATGGGCATGGTTCAAGGTGGGATTGTTGGGCCATGTGGGAGGGGGACTGTTGGCTGTGACTACAACTCCCATCATGCTTTCAGCTACACCCACCTTCCCAGCAAACCCAACTTTCCTTCCTGTGACTCTGCGTTCCTGGGAGTGAATGTGTGCATACAAGTTGGCTGCTGTATGTGACTGGTGTTTGGATCACATTGCCTTGCTGTGGGTTAGTGCTAAGTTAGTACATTTTTGTGAATGATGATCTTTCCAGTTACATTGCAGGTATGTTGTTATTAAAAATCTATTTTGATCACATATCCCATCAGGGACTTGTGCTCCCTACACCAGTGCCCAGAGTCAGCCACCTTGCCAGTACATTTGTCTTCACTCTCAGGGACAGCATGGTCCCAGGTGTGCTGTTTGGTGCTGGTGGTAGGGGTGTGTGGGACAGGGCCTGGTGGTAGATGTAGTCAGGGATACCACTACTCCTCCCAGCCATAGCTGGTTGATCACCATGAACCATGCTTCCATGACAGTGAGAGAAACTTGACATTCAAGATGTCTGATAGTGGTGCCTGGTGTCTTTTGGACCACAACTCCCATGAGGGCCTTGTGCTCCCCACACCAGAGACCTGTGTCGGCCATCTTGACAGTACTTTTCAACTCCCTGTGATCTAAGCATGGTTCAAGGTGTGCTTGTTGGGCCATGTGGGTGGAGGATTGTTACCTGTGACTTCAACTCCCATCATGCTTTTTGCCACACCCACCTTCTCAGCCATCCCTGACACCCTTCCTGTGACTCAGGTTTCCTGTGAGTGAGTGAAACAGTGCTGTCAAGATGGCTGACTGTGGTAGCTGCTGTTTTGAGCACCAAGCCTTGCTTTTTATTTGGCAAAGTTGGTACTTGTCATGAAATGGTTACATGTTACTCAGAGATTGCATGTATTTTGTTTGTCTGAATGGCATACACATCACATGCTTATTAGCTTATTATTTTTATGGCTTTGCTGACAGTGATTGGTATCACTGTCCCCTTGACAGTGATGTCTGTGGGTGTGTAGTAGCTCACAATATTGGCTAGTTGGTTATGTACTCACCAGGCTCTGGTACTCCTGATAATCCATGGATGCCCTCTGATGGAAGGATGGCACGCACCTTCTCCTCCCAGGAAGTAAAGTGCACAGGTTTTGCAGGAGGGCCACCGCCGGTCCGCTGGCTCAGGGCATGGTCTCTGCCAATCAGCTTCTTGACCCTCCTTCACACATCATAGTACCTGTTCCTGATATCCTCCATTGTGCGCAGGCAAGGTGCTTGAGCGTTCACCTTGTTGACTATCCTCTCCCATTTCCTGGTTTTCTGGGACAGGGGGATCTTTTGGACTAAGGTCCCAAATAACTGGGGCTCAACTCTGAGAATTTCATCTACCATGACTTCCAACTCATTGTCTGTGAACTTTGGATTCTTCTTTGGGGCATGATGATGGAGATGTATGTGTGGGGGAGTGTGAAGGTGAGGGTGAGTGTGTATGAGTTAATGTGTGTGTGTTGATGAGTGTAGTAGTGAACGGGTGATAGTAGTGTACAGGTTGTGTGGTGGATGAGTTGTGAGTGTGTGTCTTTGATACAGTGTAATGGTGGTATGTGCACGCAGTTCTGTTGAGGATCATGGGTAAGTTTTTGGCCCTTTATATAGGTGGAGTTGTGGGTGTGGCTTATTTTGAATCTCCTTATTTTTTTGGGATTTAAATTTTTTTTTTTTTAACATTGCCAATGCTTGTTTGGACTTGTTCTGTCTATTTATGTTGTATTTTGTTGAGCATTACAGAAGCGTTCCGTTGAGCGCACCGGATGCTTGTTCATGTATTGGCAGGGTGGTCCGAGTCTGTCCCAATGACTCAACGCTATGTTCCAGCGTTTGCTTGGTTCGCATCGGGCTTTTTTCCGGACGAATCGCTCACACGGATTCATTTCCGTACGAGTCGGTCGTCAATATTATTCTCCGTGCGAGTCGTTTGTATTTAACACGCATTGCATTGTACTCCGCCGTTCGGAGAGCGCGCGTACGAGTCGCTCGGCAAAAATTCCCGATCCGAGTCGGTCGTAGCGCTTTCCGAGCGAGATCGGAATCGGGGCCTAAGTATTAAAATTAATACTCGAGTACTAAAATTAATACTCGTGTTTTATTTTGATTTACAAAATCTTATACTAAAAAATGGGTCGGGATGCAACAAAAAGGGTTTTGGATGGGTTACTGTATTAATACACTGTATTTTAAAAAAGTACTGAACATTAAAATTAATACTCGAGTACTAAAATTAATACTCGTGTTTTTTTTTTTACTAGAACAATAAAAAATACATCTATTAAAATATACTGTTATTTTATATAATGAAAATATATTTATCACACATACAATTTTTTATAAAAAGAAAATTAATAACAATATAATTTTTAATCGAATATTTAAAATGAATACACATCATATGCATTTTTCCAAAATATTTTCAAAAGGACGACGACACCAGAAAACGAACATTAACACACTTTATTTTACTAAAATATCTACCATTATTTATTTAAAATATTAAACATAATAAAACGCCAATATCACAAAACTAATCAAAAACCAAACAAATAATCCACCATTTTAATCTTCACGAAATCGAAAGTCCTACAACACTTTCAATGAAATCACCTTGACCTGCAGGTCGCCAAAATGGCGGACATAACATATCTTAAAAAAAATAACGAACATTTATAAAACTAAAAAAATAATTACAGTTTTACACAGCATTAAAGAGACGACAAAAAATATACACAAACCATATTTTGTTTTCAAGTAACGTACACCAGAAAAAAACGTATAAAAGCGGCCGTCCACCATTTTAAAAACAATGGTTAACTGACTGCCAGACACACCACACGCGTTTTGCCTGCCAGAAAATTATAGACCTCAAACAGTGCCATCTACAATTCCAAGTAAGTGAAACCTATATTAAATATAATAAATTAGCAAATTAATCCAAGCATGATTTTAATCTCATATACCATTTTAAATATCTTACAGCTTTTGTCAAAAAATTGTAAGCATTGCATAAAGCACAATAGAAAACACAGTCATACAAAAAATATATAATGTGAGTAAACAAAACTTTATATATTTAAATATTTATTGTTTTTAAGTAAAACAAACAAATAAAATAGAATATTGTACATTTTTAAACTAATAATACTACTCTAGCAAGTGCTTGCCTCAGAGAAATTAATATATAGGGCCCGATTCCGATCTCGCTCGGAAGGCCTCCGAATCGGATTTGGCTTTACCGGATCCGATTTGTTGCCCAAGTTCACGACTCAATCTCACACAAGTCCGAACGACCAAGTACGATGCGAAGATCGCGTAAGCGCCGACCGAATCGTTTCCGGACCCGAACCGCTCCGTACATCTCGTTTGTAGGCAAATCATGCCGCGCAATGGAGCCGATTTCTGACCGAGCGAGTACGATGCATGATTCGGACAGCCTCTTCGCCTCGGTCTCAGTGAGACGAAACAGCTGTCGGAAGCGTACTTCGGGGGGCGGTACCAGGCCCCCCTTCACCCGGGGCCCTCTGAACCTATCACGGGGGGGGCCCATGGGTCCCCCCGATCCAAGCATGCACAGTGTGGCGGGTACCATGGGGTGCCCGCCACAGGGTGTACGCTTTTCCCCACCCATCTCTTTTCTGCTATGGGAGCCTGTGTACGTGTCTGTACACAGGCTCCCATAGAGTTCAATGGGAGTCCGAGCGAACCGAGTCCGTAAGCATAGGGCTGCATCATACTCGCTCGTTCGGACTTCCGGAGCACGTCTCGCTCGGAAAGCCCTCCGGATCCGAGTTGTCCGGAGGACTTTCAGAGCGAGATCGGAATTGGGCCCATAGTTGTGGGTGCAAAACTACTATTCCTAAACAGACGGGTGCTTATCTCTGGAAAATTAGTGGATAGTGGTGGGAGCAAAATTGCTATTCCTACTCCAAAGGCACATTACCTCAGGGAAAATGCTGGATAGTGGTGGGGAAAAATTACTAATCCTACTCCGACGGGTGCTTAGCTCAGGGAAATTAATGGATAGAGTAGGGGACAAAATTACTATTCATACTCCAACGGGGGTTTGCCTCAAGGAAACTGCAGGATAGTGGTGTGAATAAAATTACTATTCCTACTCCAACTAGTGCTTGCCTCAAGGAAAATGCTGGATAGTGGTCGGTGCAAAATTACTTTTCCTAGTCTGAAGGGTGCTTGCCTCAGGGAAAGTGCTGGATAGTGGTGGGTTTAAAATTACTATTCCTACTCCAAAGGGTGCTTACCTCAGGGAAAGTGCTGGATAGTGGTGGGGATAAAATTACTATTCCTACTCCAACGAGTGCTTGCCTCAGGGAAAATGCTGGATAGTTGTGGGTGAAAAATTACTATTCCTAGTCTGAAGAATGCTTACCTCAGGGGAAGTGCTGGATAGTGGTGGGTTTAAAATTACTATTCCTACTCCAAAGGGTGCTTACCTCAGGGGAAGTGCTGGATAGTGGTGGGGAAATTACTATTCCTACTCCGACGAGTACTTGCCTCAGGGAAAATGCTGGATAGTGGTGGGTGCAAAATTACTATTCCTAGTCTGAAGGGTGCTTGCCTCACGTAAATTGCTCGATAGTGGTGGTAATAAAATTACTAATCCTACTCCAACTTGTGCTTTCCTTAGAGAAAATGCTGGATAGTGGTGGGGGAAAAAACAATATTCCTACTCCGACCTGTGTTTACCTCAGGGAAAGTGTTGGATAGTGGTTGGGTTAAAATTACTATTCCTGTTCGAAATGATCAGTGATTGGGACTCAACTGACAAAATAGAATTCGGAACATTACTATGTTAAATTTGATGCATCGGTACTGCTGCACTAAGTACTTGTTACATATGTTTGTTTTAATGCAACATGGAAAATGGTAAATAAAGGTTTTTTTTTTTTAAATAATACTATTCCTACTCCAAAGAGTGCTTGCCACAGGGAAAGTAATGGATAGTAGTGGGGTTAAAATTACTATTCCTACTCCAAGGGGTGCTTGCCTCAGGTAAAATAATGGATAGTGGTGGGGTTAAAATTACTATTCCTACTCCAAAGGGTGCTTGCCTCAGAAAAAGTGAGTATAAAGGTGAGGATAAAATTACTATTCCTACTCCGAAGGGTGCTTGCCTCAGGGAAAGTGCTGGATAGTGATTGAGGCAAAATTACTATTCCTACTTCGAAGGGTGCTTACCTCAGGGAAAGTGCTGGATAGTGGTGGGGTTAAAATTACTCTTCCTACTTCGAAAGGTGCTTGCCTCAGGGAAAGTGCTGGATAGTGGTGGGGTTAAAATTACTATCCCTCCTCCAAGGGGTGCTTAACTCAAGGAAAATGCTGGATAGTGGTAGGTGCAAAAGTACTAATCCTACTCCAACATGTGTTTGCCTCTGAGAAAGTGCTGGATGTTTTTTTTTAGGTTATAAATATTTTAAAAAATATATAAATATTTATTATACACTTTAATATATCAACAGATAACTAAAGCATCAAAAAACAGCTGTATAAAAGAACAATATATTTTCATGATAAAAAAATCAACAGAAGACCTTCTGAAAATTATTTAAAAAAGTAATTTTTTTATAAATATTTACACGAAAAAGGACTAAAGCAATGATATTGAATAAAAAAACAAGTTTGCAAAATAGAATTACATCCAATTTACAATTTTAAAAGAATGTAAAGATATTTTTCTTCCAGATTTTACAACTTTAAACATCCAAACATTTCTAAAAGTCAATCATCAAAACAAGAAATATCACAAGGTAATTTTTACATCATAAAAATATGTCAATATAGTTTTTGAACCGTAAAAAAATGTATAAAATTTTAATTCAACAAAATGCTCTTCTCCAAAAGAATAATACTTTTTCAAGGTAAATAAATATGTTAATCTTCACATAATTAAAATTGCAAAATAAACACAAATGTATTTGATCTGTAAAAAGACAAAAAGTTTTGTAAAAAGCCAAAACATTAACCTGTTCTTCCATAACCAAAAATCAATCAATCAATCAGGGAATTGTAAGCTCGCTACTCACCCATGAGGGTCTCAAGGCGCTGAGGGGGGGTCCGCAGATCTGTTTAGCCGAAGAACCAGGTCTTTAGGTCTTGATGTTATTCAATTGCAGGTAAACATTTTACAAAATTCACAAACTCCCAACAATACTCTTTTTTCTACTATTCAGACCACAATAAAATTCAACCTGGTCAAGAAGCAGAAAACCACAACCAAAACCTTTAAAAAATGGTACAATTACAAAAACAATAAACAAATCATGTTTCTCTCCCTTCTAAACTTTATAAAAAAAACATAAAACTGATAAAACACATAAAATCTTTTTCCTTTCAGAATCAACTAATAAACAAAACCATCCACCAAAGTAAAAGCATCAAGCAACATCTTGTCTAAAGGTAAGAAACTAGAAATATTTATCAGTAAAACAACTTAACCATTTTTTTCTCCCAATGAAGCTTTTTTAAAAATAACATTTAATCAAATTTAGAAATGCAACACGTTTAAAACATTAAATATAACTTCAAAAAGCATTAACTTTAAACTGTTTAATAAATTGCAGAAATTGTACTGTATATTTTTTCTTCTAAACAGGTGAACACAAGAAATTAAAAATAAACTAACAATTTTTTTTATTTGTTTCTTTTTCAATCCATAACAGAAAATGACTTCAAATCAAGCCAAATATATAACATCCAGCCGGGGAAACCGTTTACTCAATCATAGTGGGTATGTTTATTGTAAGGAGAGACTAACTGAACCCAGGTGTCATTGGAGGTGTGTGCAATACTACTCAACCCATTGCACAGGCAGAGCGGTTACTCTTGGTGACTCTGTTTTAAGAACCACAGAACATAACCACTCTGCCTCTGCAATGGAGATTGAGGTAAGAGAAAAAATAAATGAACTTAAAGATATTGCATCCACCTCCAATGAACCCTGTGGTGCAGTTTTGAGGGAGGTAGCCCAACACATTCCACCACATGTTGCAAGTAGTATGCCCACAATTCCTAATCTGAGAAGAATTGTTCAACGTAAAAAACAGGCAAGTAACCCACAAAGAGTAACACCCCAAACTTATTCTGACATAATCATTCCACCTGAACTCTCTGTAACTGTTACTAATGAACCATTTCTTTTGCATGACAACAAAAACCCTCAAAAGAGAATTCTAATCTTTAGCACACCCCATAATCTTGTAAGGTTAGAGAACAGTGATATTTGAATGATGGATGGGACGTTTAAAAGCACGCCCCATCCATTCACCCAAATATACACTATTCAAGCATATATTAATAACACAGTAGTTCCCTTAGTTTACAGTTTACTCCCTGATAAACAGTCCTCAACATAAACTCATATTGTCAGTGATAAAAGCTAAAACATCAAACAAAAGTCCTAGAAAAGTTCTAATTGACTTTGAATTACCTATGATTAATACTATTACTAAATTGTACACGGATACCCAAATTCAAGGATTTTTTTTTACTTTTCACAGGCATATTTGCGAAAAATGTAAAAAACATCCTTAATTGAGGATTATATATCAGATAGCAAACTACAATTTGAACTAAAAAACTAACTGCCCTTTGCTTTGTTCCTCCTGACAGTGTAGACGAGTACTACACTTCAATTACAGAATCAGAATACTTTACCTCAAACGAAGATAAATTGGCACCTATTCTAAATTATTTTGAAGACACATGGATTGGCCATCTAAGCAGGTCGGGTCGCAGGAGGAAGCCACGTTTCCATGTGGAGTGTTGGAACTGCTACACAACCTGCTTAGAGGGAGGAGCAAAAACAAACAATGCCATAGAGGGATGGCACAACTCCTTCAATAAATCAATTGGCAAACCTCATCCTAATTTCTATCATTTCTTGGAAATTTTGAGGAAGGAGCAAAGTTTCCGAGAAATGAGAATGTCGCAATCATTAACAGGTAGTCTGAACCCACGTATTTCTAAAAGAACAAAGGAAATGTCTGAAAGACTATTGGGTGCAATTCAACAGTTTACGTTGATGGTGGCTTCAGACTACCTTGATAATCTTGCACACATCCTCCATTTCTAACCTACACTATCTTCTTACTTGCCTGTTTTGCCCTAAAAAAATAACACTAATTCATTTTTTTATTTTTATTTAAATTAGTAATAAAAGTCGGGTCTCCTTACCTTCAGATGTCTTCTTTTTTCAACTCTTGGACTTACGTTCCATCCATTTTTTCACCAAGAGTCCTTTGTCTTTTTTAAATCCATTACCAATAATCCACATTCCTTTTGTAAATCCATAACCCAATTTTTACTTTTTTAATGTGCACATTTTTTTAAAATAAAAAATCTGTGCATACCTAAAAAAAACGCACCCAAAAAAATCCCGAAAAATTGTTGTTTTTCTGCAAAAAGCGCAACAAAATCCAACGATGCAATCCAATCTCAAAAAAATGTAATTCGCACATCCAAAATCCAAAAACCAAATAAAAGTGGATGTAAAAATATCCGATCTTCTATTTTCCAAAATGGAAATCTTTTTAAAAAAAATCATATTAAAAATACATCTAACTGCGACGACGATAAATCCTTCTTTTTTAA
The DNA here is from genome assembly GCA_963921515.1 of Calotriton arnoldi. Lineage (NCBI taxonomy): Eukaryota > Metazoa > Chordata > Amphibia > Caudata > Salamandridae > Calotriton > Calotriton arnoldi. The sequence goes on along the minus strand of CAWUFW010009332.1, from coordinate 764,036 downwards.
AAAAACCTGTCGCAAAAAGAAAAAAATATACCTTTCAAAACACTTTTGTTTATTAAAGATTTTAATGTATATATTTTTAATAACTTTATTAAACAAAAATTGTTTAGAAAAAACGAGACTCGACGTGGGCCTACTACTGCAACCTGTAATGGAGTTAAATAGTTGGTTAACACACAACAAAAGTACCTAAAACACATTTACTACATCTATCTACCTCCCTCCTCTCTCCTTACAATAAAAATTACCACTACACTATGGGGGATATTCTCAAGAACGTGTGATAATTATCGCAAAATTAGCTTAACGCAACTTTGCACATCGCAGTCTATCGCGGGAAAATAACACTGTGTTAACGTTGTAGTCTCAACCCGGCGGCCCCATGCGAAAATCCCACGATAACGCGCCAAATGAGCGCATTAAAATTAACGCGACGCCGAAAAAATCGTAACACAAACACGAAAAAAAGTTGCGATGCCCCAAATAGCGATAAAAAATCAGCAATATCCAGCGACAGGACTGCAATTCCCACGCGTCATGTGAGAAAATGCACCATAAAAGCCGAAAAAAAAAAGACCAAAAAAAATAAACCGCGTAGCACCATGGATGCACCCGGACCGAGTGCAGAGGACAACGCGAACCCCACAAGCCCCACAGACGACCAGCAAGGAACCTCGGGGTCGGGGAAGGGCAAGGAGAAGAGGAAGAGGAAGACGTGGTTCAGTCTGCAGGAAAACCGGATCATCGTCACGGAGGTGATAGAACACTACCAACAACTGTTCGTCACCTCCACTGTGTCCTTGGCAACACAAACGGAAATATGGCAGTCGATCGTGAACAACGTGAATGCAGTCGGAGTGCTGAGGAGGTCAATGGAGGAGGTCAAGAGGCGCTGGCATGATGTGAAAAGCCAAACCAAGCAGAAACTCGCTGCCAACCGGAAGGCAGCAACGGCGACTGGAGGTGGGAGTCCTGCGCCACAGGAGGAGCTGGATGAGCTGGAGGAAATGGTGGCCACAGTTATCAGTGTGGAGACGGTGCAAGGAGTTGGGGGTCCGGACACAGCTCGATATGACCTGACCCAACAGCAACAGGGTGAGTAACGACCAGGGACTGGGGGGACGGGGGGAGATGGGCACAATGGCACAGATGCACAATTATGAGTAGCACACTGCACACCCACAATGATTGTAGAACATGTCCCTGATACCCTTGGCACACTGCAGCACACATAGAAACACCAAGTAGGCCCCCGTCCACTATGTGCACAAAGGGGCCCCCCTCACTATCACCAATCTCACAACCTACCCATGCACATGTGCTGAATCCAGCAAAGCAGCGGCTCTGTGAGCCACACTGACAATGCAAGTGACACTGCATGACCAATAGCATGGCTGCAGTGAAAATACATGACATGGTGCACGACACGACACTGAGGTGGCCCAGTGTGGATCACATCCTCAAAGGAGCAGGTCACACACTGACACATCCACGTGCACATACAACCCCTGACGTCAACAACACATCTGCAGACAAACAATGCACAAGAGTACAAAAACCATCCGAGAGCACAAATGACCTAAGTCGCCAACATCTCAGCACCTTAAAAGCACACAAGTCAAAGGCACACCGCCTCAAAGGGATAAGGAATGCAAAAGAAACAATTGATGGACGGAATGCTGGACAATGCAAACATTCACCCCCAGTCACAAGGATCTGGGTTAAATCCATCATTCTTTTGCTCACCACACCACCCCAGTTTGGACCCAACCATATGCAAATCAGTCTTGACCCTGTTCCTTGTGGGAACAGTCCAGCCCGAACTGCTCGGGCTGGACTGTTCCCATGAGGCACAGGGTCAGACTGATTTGCATATGGCCATGTCTGAACTGGGGTGGCGGAGTGAGCTAAAGAATGATGATGGATTAAACCCAGATCAGTTGACTGGGGGTGAGTGCTTGCAATGTTCAACACTCCGTCCAACATCCCCTTTGGTTTTGCTATGTTCGCCCTAAGTTGGCAGGGTATGCCCAGACGTGGGTCCCTTGCTCACTTTGCCACTGGATTCAAGCTAGCCTGGCTGATGACGGCTGAATGGCCAGAAACCGGTCCCAGGATGCTTGTTTCCGGTCCAGGGAAGACATGGCTTGGCAGTTCGGGCTGGACTGTTCCCATGAGGCACAGGGTCAGACTGATTTGCATATGGCCATGTCTGAACTGGGGTGGTGGAGTGAGCTAAAGAATGATGATGGATTAAACCCAGATCAGTTGACTGGGGGTGACTGTTTGATTAGCTCAAACGCTCCGTCCATCATCCCCTTTGGTATCTCAAAGGGATAAGGGGCCGCTAAATCAGGGCTGCAGGGGCGACTCCCCCACAATGCAGAACACACACATAGCAATCACAGCACATCAACATTGACGACAATGTGGTACAAAGTGCAACACTTTCACTACAGAACAGAGGACACAAGTGGTGCCGCTTGTGCGTAGAAACTGGCCAATCACATCTGGCATAGCAGGAAACTGTGAGATGATAATGTACGAGTCCAACCCCACATCCGTCATGTAGTCGAAATGTCCACTGTCCCCCATCAAATAGCCAGCTCATCCAAAACAGTCACAATGTACATTGTCATGCAGTCTGTATGTAAACATGTACAATGCGTCAACATACATGGAACACACTGTTAACCTGCATCTCCCCTGTACATTGCAGAGGGACAATCAACACCTCCTGCAGAGCAGACCAGACATCTCTTCAGTGATGAGGAGGAGGACCCCCTGGCCATCTGCTCCATCACCCTCCAACGGCTCGTGGACAGCCTCCGCACCCCACCTCCGGGAGCAGGGCAGCCCAGCTGCATCGAGGTGACCCCACCCCCTGCACAGCCCACACAGCAGGAAGCACCCACCACCACGGCTGGCTCCCAGCACCTCACGGAAAGACACATGGCATTCCAACGCCGTGTGTTAGACTGCCAGAGGGGGCTGGCTGAACAGGTGCGGGTGGGTTTCGACCTCATGGCAGCCAAACTTGATGCCATAAGTGGGTGTATGAGTCCCATCAGGGACCACTTACAGTCCCTAACGGACACCCACAGTCCGTTCCATGCTCTACAACAATCCTTGGCTGACCTCGCTGGAGCCATTACTCGGATACAAGAACTGTCTAGTCAGACAGGCTCCAGCGATGACAGCATAGAGTTGGCACAGATGCGGAGGACAATGGAGAACATGGAGCGGATGTAGGCTGGAAGGATGGCTGCCACGGCTGTACACCAGCGAGATGTAGCTGGGATCTTCCATGCCCTGCAGAACCTCATCTTGCCATTGCTGCCACAGAGCCTGTCCCAGATGACTGCTGCAGGAACTTCGACACACACATCTCCGCCCCCTGATGTGTCAGTGGCACGCAGTGATGCAGCCATAACACCACCACACACACCTGACACACCTGACACAGAAGACATATCAGAGGACTAAGATGTGGATGGCAATGACTCTGTGTGAGAAAGGAGGTTGTAGCATTCATCCCCGCCATATGGCCTGTTCCTGCTTGGTTCAGCCCTCTGCATCATGCCAGGGAACAACACCTTCCACTGTCCCCCGAAACACTCTGCGGCATTCACCTGGACGGTGATATGGACTGCCATATCTGCTCTGGTTACCAATGACACAGCAATCAGGCTGCGGACTGAACTCTTCCTCTTCCGATTAAATTGTCATTCCCCAAAGGACTCTGGTTGGCCCTCCACTGGGCAACCATGTAATGTGGGGTTTGCATGGCCATGTACTGCTCCAGCTCCGACACTCCACAGAATGTGAATAAAACATTCCAGATCACACAGATGTGTCATGTCTATGTTCAATCAAGTATAAAAGTATGGATGAATGTAGGGACATTGATTGCACAAAAAGGCACACCCTGGGAAATGACATCAATGCACATGTTTGAGCCTGACCCACATGGCCAATTAGATGACTGTGAAGGTGTGAACTAGCTGTGGCCTCATTGCTCATGAACAACAATCTCGCAACCCCCCAACGTAGCCCCACGTCCATGTATTAAATGGGGCTGTGTGTAAAAATGTCTAATTCGGTAGCAGGCCTAAAGTAGTGTCCCCCATCACATGTGACAACAGAGCAACTCTTCACATACCCACTCACACTCAACTGTGTGGACACATCCTGTTTTGATGGATCACATTGATCCACATGGCAAGAAGTTGGACACCATACTCACATTGCTGAAGACACGTAAGAGCACAGGTCTACCAGCAACTATCCCAACCACAATGTCTGGCTCACAGAGGTGGAGCTGGCAATAGGGACTCACCCCTAAGTGAAATGCGTCAGTCAGTCCCTCCCTGTGTACGGACAATGCTCATTGAGGAACACGATTTGTCATTCTAATCAACACTCATCACAGTTGAACACTAGTGAAGTGGCGTAGACTTTATTAGCATGTGCGTGTCAGTACGTGCAAGACAAGGGCCACAACATGCAGACCAATGCTTCAGACACTAACAGGCAGCATGGGAACATGTAGGGGTGCAAGAAATGGGGAGGCAAAAATGAACACCAATCATTCCGGATGGCAACGGTCTCAGCCCACCTTGCCTTGCTGGACGAGTCATGTGAGGCTTGGCGTATGCTCATTGCCCCGTGTCAGGGGACACGACTCACAGCCCATGGGATCTGCATAGTGCTGTACCACCGGACTGCGCAGACTGTCTGCTCTGCTGACAGTGAGCAGGTGAAAGGGTCCAACAAGGTCACATGTAGTACTACATTGCCATGTGTGTACTCTCCCTCCAGCAGTATGTCAGATTTAGGTACCTTGCCAAGCGACGCTGTGCAGCTCCGCCCATGGGACTGCCTCACCTTGCACAGGTGTGTGTCTCAACACGCGTAGGTGCATGCACATGCATTCTGGCGAAGGCATTCAGGTGAATGCAGCATGTACACTGTTGTGGTGGGATATGTGACCATTTCTCCAAGATGCAACAAGGTGTTGGGACCTGTGCTCTGGGTTACAAGCAGTTGTGGCTGCAGGAACGTAGTTACTTGTCCATGAATGCGAGCGCAGCTTCCTGGGCAATCAGTTCCAAGAGTACGTCGTTGTCGACTTCAACGAACACGAGGGCGAGCCAATCCATTAACTGGTCCGGACAGATGTGCTCCGTCCACGCCGTTTCACCAATCCGCAACACAGCCCAATAGGGGAGCGCTTCGATGTGGTCACTGCACACGAGGACTTGTGCAATCTCCCATGCCCAACTGCCAGCACATACGCCGAATATCAAGGCATCCCATGAACGGGTATCACGGTTACACTCCTGGTCGTGGGCCAACAGGGGCGCACACACAAGTCATAATCCAGTTCAGCTACCGTTGTGTTGGATAGGCAGACATCCATGGGCCACTCGAATATGCATGATCGACAGTGGAACCAGGGCTGGACGCAGGTGACGTACGCAAGACGGAAGCTCAGACGGTAACTGATGCGCAACACTGCCAGTGGCAGTGCCCCCAACAAATGCAGCATACGTGCACGGTACAGTTCCACGTGACAGGGGTTGTGCATGTGCCCGGGATGTTCTGCCATTGCGTTGGTGGCTCTGGTTGAAGCGGCACTGTTCTGACCTGCTCCAGTTCTGTGGATGAAATGCCACAGCTCGGGGCAATGAGTTGTTTTAGTGTGCAACGGTTGTAGGCCTGGGTTAATGTGGGAGTAAGTGTGAAGGCCATTCCATGCAAGATAACTTCAAGCAGGGACTTCTGTGTGTGGGGTGTGTATACGTTGGTCTTTCGTCGGGCTGTGCGTAGTGTGGGAGTCGTCATCATCTGCTATGCTATCTCTCTCAGGGGGTGCCTGCCGCATGCAAGACCAAGGTCGGAGGTGCAGATGTCCTTCCGCCTTATGTATTGAGACAAAGGAGCTTTCATCCCCAATGTTAGTCTGACTACTGCTTGCATTCTGGAAATGTGATGTGGCTTTCACGCTGCATTTGGGGCTAAGCCTTAGGCTTATGGTGCACCAATAGCGATACACACACAACAGTTGGCATGTATGTGCCAAGAGCCTTCCTTTCACTGTCTCTCTCTCCCTCTCTTTCTCTCTCTTTCTCTCTCTCTCTCTCTCTCTCTCTCTTTCTCTCTCTTTCTCTCTCTCTCTTTCTCTCTCTCCCTCTCTTTCACTCTCTCTCTCTCTCCCTTTCTTTCCCTCTCTCTTTCTCTCTCTCTCTGTCCTTTGATGAGCGCATGGCACACCTTCTTATCTTGAATTTTGTCTTGCAGGCTGTGACTTACAGATTGTCCAGAGAAGACCCGCCAGGACTCTTCCAAATAGTTGTTATGAGTTGAATTTGAAGAAAATGATTTGTTTGGAAATTCAGAGATGAATGAATGATTCTCCATTTTCGGACCACACATGAATGTTAATTGTTGTAATTGTGCGACATCAGGCGAATTGTTTTGTTCATTCGTACAGTTGGTGTAAAATATCTTTGTCCGGGGGGTGCCCGGGGTAGGGCCCCGGGGGGGTTGTCCTGGGGGTGTCGTGTAGCTCCTATAGTACCCCTGCAGGACCTGCACGTCTGGATAACATATACTGCGGGCTTGGTGGCAGACTGACTGACTCCGTGCACCCCCACCGTATATGTTAGCCTAGTTTTGCATTAGCTAGCTCCAGTGCCACTAGTGTCTCCTCTTATCGGGGAGGGATTAGTTTCTGGCAACCTTAGAACATGACAACCCTGATTCCTTCAGAATCGTGGAAACAATGTACTACCTTTCGCTCAGTCACTCGTGCTCACTTATTCGGTTTGTCTCAGAGAGTTACACAGAATAAACAGTCGGGCGTTTCAATAAGTATTTATTGAACAGTTGTTATTCTAGTGTAAAATATATGTGCTGCAGTAACCAGCAGACAATAGCAGAGATATATTATCAGCAGTACGATAAAAGCGAAGGGATAGAACAGTTCTACCATATTGCGATAATCATGAGTACATACATGAATATAAAAGCATTATGCAAGGTGTGCGTACTCCTACGATGCCTAACTAGATGTACCTGAGTGTACCTAGCATATGTGTGTAGGTCTAAAAGCTAAGAGCCAAGAATCCTCCTAGGATTTAGTCGAACCCCCATACCTGAATAGAGAGTGTGTGGGACCCCATCCTGGTCTCGAGTTGGACACCCCGTCAGGGCTGTGTTAGACCGCTGTCAGCTGGAGCGATTGCATGCAGGAGCCTCAGCGTCTCTGGTCAGTGTGTCAGCATGGAAGTCTCGGTTTCCTCTGTCTTTCCGGGGTAAGATGTGGTGTATTTATACCCTAAAGAGTCTCGGACCTCAGTATAGTTTGTATTGGACATGAGGAAGACGTCAGGGGTGAACTTTGTACGTACATATTATGCCAGTGGTGTATTCTTAGAGAGCCATGCATAATTAATGAGTAATATGTGGGCCTGTGTTTGGAACAACCCTGCTGTATTCAAAACCACCGGATAGATAACGTTCAGCCCTCAGAGCTCGTTGTGTACTAGCTGGGACCAATGTAGGTGAAAGATCATGCCTATATAAGGAATCATACTATAATAGGACATGTACAGTTGTGACCATAATTGGGCATATGCGGTCATGACCATAATAGGGCAAGTACGAATATGACCATATTAGGGTAAATATGAATATGTCCATTTTAGGGCATGTAAGAACGGGTCTACATTAGGGCCTCTATGCGGGATATAACACCCACTCCTCTTCCGAACTGGATAAAAATGACCATACAATTTAAAAACATTTTTAAAAGCAAGTAAAAACATGTTTCTAAAAAATCGTTAACATTTTTTAGGTGCTTTAAAAAAAAAAATGTTTAAATTCAGCTTTTTCTAGTTGCCACTTAAAAAGTCAATATCGTCTCTCTATAGAAGTTGTATTACCATAAGCAGGAGAAGGCCATGCTTTTCTCAAGCGAAAGTGTCAATGTAAGAAAATGTTCCAAATTTAGATCGTTTATTTTGGAACGAGTGAAGAAGCCAAATTCTTTCCCAAGACACGATGAGCCAATTCAAGATTACGCGTCCTGGCTGGGAAGCTCAATATTATCGGTGTCAGCTGCTGTAGATGACAAATCCAACACCTCACAGAGAACGTCAATCGCACAAAGATGGAATGTAGTACTGCCAACAGTCGGTGCTGCGGCAGCTTGTGCGGCAGTTGTAACCTGGGTGCCTGTGGGAGAATCACCTAACCCAGCAGGAGCGAACGGCACCTGTGGATTCTCCAGGAATGCATTAATCAGAATCGGAAGCCGCTGAGGACAACGCAGAGTGTGGGCCTTTATGGGGTCCAACATTGCATTCGTGTCCGGAGGCGCATCTGATGGAAATGCCAGACAAAGATCCAACGTGCATTCTTCTCCACAGAATAGGCATCGAAGAACAGGTAAGATGCAGTCTACCCAGACTGGTCTAAATGATAGAAACCAGGAGGCATTGAGTTCTCGCAGGCAGGAAATGCCCAGAAGTTGTACCATGCGTTCACGGTATTTCCGCTCCAGGAGCGTGTTCACCATTCCCTCGGGAAGTGGGCCGTCCATTGCGTAGCAGCAATATTACAATCAGGATTCCTGCGATTAGGAACAGGATGAGCGGGAATCCTCCAAATACGCTTCCCAATACGGAGTGTATAAAATTTGGGATCACTCCGAGGACTGTCTGAAAGGTGCTTAACAGTCCGGAACCTATGGTCTTAAATAGGTGTACAATTCCGCTCGTATCAGACATATTGAAGATACGTCCCACCATTTCTGCGAAATGAATGGGGCAGTTTGTACGTATGAGTGCCTGTATCTCGGTCGAGGTCCTTGCAACTTGAAGTTCATAGGTTTCTCGAGCGGAGGTTAAGGGCACGGGTTGCTGTAAAAGCATGGCTTTCAATCTGCTCAGAGTATCAAACTGTATAAAAGAAACATTCAGCGAAGGCCATAGCGGCGCCTCCCCGACTGTGTTCAGTGGCGGAAACATTACTTGCATACAGCAAGTAACCCTGGAGTTAACAGTGACTAGATATGCGACGCCCGGAAGCATCCCACAGCAACCTTGATCATTTAACATTAAGTAACTCCCATTCGAGAGCAGCTGGAAAACCGGCGTGATCATGGCCGCTGGGGTCCCTGACATGTGACAAGATAAGTTCGCTACTGAACCGCTACAAGCTCCGTGCAGAGAAATATCCTGACAAAAGCGTTCTTGCAGTTTGTACCACTCAGATACACTTCTCGATCCCCATTCCGGCATCGGTATCTGTATGGTAACTCCCAAGTTTCCTTGATGTATCCCTTACCCATTTTCACATATTTGCCTGCCTGCCTTTGCTCAAGGCAATATTGAAACTGAAACGTAGTGACCAGCAGAGTGATTTGGCCATGAATTAGCCATTCTGTTGATGGTGATTCAGCTACAGTGAATGGTAACCTTTCCAGTTTCTCAATACGCAGCATTGTATATTTGGCTCACCTTTGTGCCATTTCTGTCTGTTTATCAGTTAGATTGTATTCTGAGAACAGAGACGTGGTGTTTATAAAACGCCATGGCACATAGCCTGCACACAAAGATTGCAGCGTCCAGCTTAACATCATAATAGAACGTAGCTGAGATTGCCGGTGTTGTAACAAGGCCAAATCTTGTTCTAATATGTCGATCGCCGAGGACACAATGTTGCCTAACGAGTAAATCCTGGAGGTCAAAGTTGTTAACCCATTATCCACTACAGCTAATGCCTTTTCTAAGTTAATACGGTCTATCTCCCGTATCCTTTCTGCGGCTTCTTGTTGGGATATTTTCCAGTTTTCATTATAGTAGGCATAAAGGCCTGCATATATGAAATGTTTCTGACGTTGTTTCCTGGGACCTAGTAGAAAATCTCTAAGATCCATGTCAGGTGTGAGTAAGGTCAAGTGGTGCTTTACTTCTGTCAGTGTTGTGTTGAGGTCTCTAGCCAATCAAGGCACAACTTCCCAACACTATACGATGTCACTACCCCTGGGTGTTGTCTTTGTACATAGCGTGGATCTGGCCTATGGATACTAAACCCTCTGGTTGTATTCATAAATCTCTGTTGACATTTGTTTGTGTCAATGGGCCAAACTAGCCATTCTGTCCAATCAGGATCTGATCTGTTGTACTGGAAAATGTCATCTAGTCCTACCCCTTGTGTAGTTGAATTCTGCCCCCCACCCATCTGCAATGGTGTTGGAAACCCCAGTGTGTTCATTTCCTTGCCTTTGGCTAATCCAAGACAGGTTGTTTGTTGCACAGTTTCATTCAGAAATAAAATCTGCTGCGGAATGGTGCAAGCTCTAAAAAGTGCTTCTATTCCCTGGACTTGCCAGTCCCTAGAACCCCAGATTGATTTGGAATCTATTGTGTCTTTCCATAGATCGAAACCCTGTTTAGACAACTGGTTCAGAAAGGATGCAGCAGAGTAAATATGTTTGGTGTTTGTTAACATAATTTTCTGAGCTGAAATTTTCGCCACTTTATAATAAAATGACTTCGGGTCGGATGTGTTAAACCCTGAGAAGTATGTGAATTTCTGTGCAAATGCTTGTGAACTACCTTTTGGAGGTGTTGGGCAGTGTTCCCACTGGTGGTATTCAAATACATTTCTAGGTGTTATAGATTTGTGTAAGAAATGATGACCATATTGCTGGTAAGAGTACAATGTATCATAGTCTGAAGTACCTTCTAACATTTCGTTGTTCGGAAATGCAGCAGTTTTTTCTAAATCAGACATCATAGCATTTACAGTTTCAGTGTCCCAATCATCAGAATATGCACTGGAGGTAATGATATCACTTAAAGAAATTTTAAATACATGTTTTAACTTTAAAAGTTCAGTCGGACCTAATATATCATAATCAATCTTGTCCCATACTATACCGTCCGGTATAGGAACTGCTGTAATGTTCACTGAAGACAAGTCTCTTGGTTCACGATGTGAAGACTGGTGTGGTTTTAAAATCAAATTGACTCTTTGGGCTGTAGAGCTTTGCTGGAGGTATCGTCCATTAATAAGCATACTAAAAGTTATTATTAAACCTAGCCAGAAAATGAACAATAAAATCCCAGTGATATACCATAGTTCTATCCAAGGTGACACCAGGTAAGTCTTTCTAAAAAAGTTCAAAAAGTCATTGAGTTTCTGTTGGAGTGATTTTTTGGCTGGCGTCGTTTCCGGTTCGCTTGGATCCAGTGAAAACGTATCAAAGTTAATGAAATAGCCAGAAGCAGTTCGATCAATTGTTGGAATTGCATCGGGATTTGTTGAAATTGGGTTTTGCTCTTGACGAGGCATGTTGACGTAGATGTCTGTATTAGGTCTGATTGCAACTTGGTTGTTAAGTTGATTTTCATTTTGGAGATGAATTTCTTGTTGAAGTGGAACGAGTTCCATAGCATTGTTGCTTAGTCCTTCATTCCGTACAGGTGGCTCTTCAAACGTGATGAGTCTTTCTGTTTGGACTTCTTGGATTGTAGCGAGAGGAGGGCGTCTGCTACTGTGGAGTCCATGAGGCCTACTGTTTAGTATCGGCCACATAGTGTGGTTTGATTAAGTTGATTAAGACAAATCTTTTCTCCTTTTTCCCGGCAAGAGGCGGCAGAAGTACTGTTCTTGTGCCTTGGATTGCTAGGACCGGTACAGGCTTTCTGAGGGATGGCCCAAATTCTTTCTTGTCAGCAATCTTCTCTCTGACTAGATCCCCGATCTTTGGGATCCAGATAGGTCTTGCCGTTACTGCCTTGACTTCCTCAGTGGCGGCCTGTTTCTGGAGCATGTTACTTTGTTGTGTCCTGGATTCATTTAGATCCTGTAAAACAGCCAAACGATCATGGATATCAAATGGTTTTTCATCCGCCACTGTGCCTTCACAATCAAGATCAGGTACCTACATTCTTGTCCCAAATAGGACCTCGTAAGGAGTGACACCTCCTAGAGAGCTTCTTGGCTGATTATTGAGCGCGCGATGTACCCCATAAAGGTGATCGACCCATCTACCGCCCTTGCCTAATATCCTAGCTGTTAAAGATTGCTTTAAGTCTCGGTTTTTCCTCTCCATAACAGAATTTCCCTCGGGATGATACGGAGAGGAGTACCACAATGCTACGCCCATTCCTTCCATGGCCTCTTTGTAAGCCCGAGAGCTAAACGCCGAACCACGGTCATAATGTAACGTGCCAACTGCGTATGTGCCGATAAAGACTCGCAAATCTTTTATAACAGTTCGGGCATCAGCCGAGCGCATAGGCCAAACCCATAGGAATCTAGAGCAGGAATCCACTGCAACCATGATATATTTCTTGGACCCATCAGATTGTAAGGGTCCGCAGTGGTCCAAATACACACATGCGAGAGGTTTGTCTGATTTCAGTAATGGTGTCTGCGCTGGGCGTGTTACGGTGGAGACTTTTATCTGCTGACAGATGTTGCATTTCAAGACATAGGGGTCGATTCCGATCTCGGCCGGAAGCGCACCGAATACGATTCGTCCGGAAAAAATACGAGCCGAACGCGTTTTTTTCGAACGATTCGAACAGTCGTCCGAGCGAGCAAGTACGATGCGCATTACTGCCAAAATTCCGAGCGAGCCGTACGTCCCCATTCCAGCTCCAGTTCCCCGACCGAGCTGGATCCGTAAACGCCGATTCGAGTCGCACGGAAGTAAATACACAGCACCTTCCGGCCGGACTAGTACGATGCGCACTCCGTACGCGCCGAACTGGTCGCTACGTCCGGCACGTCAGAGCATCCGGGAGAGCTGCACATAAGCTCTGATTCGCACCACAAGACGATCCACGGCTACGAGACGAACAAGCCAGCTACGAGTACGAGTCGAAGCCACGAGAAACCCGAACGAGACGAACCAACCATGAATCCCATCGCGCAGGTCCTACCAATACATCTATTACCGGAACCGGTACGGACGCGTACGGCGCAGACGGTAAGTCAGACACCCACTACACAAACAAACGACACGTACCCGACATATGTCACACACACATAGGGATGCAGAAATGACGTACACTAGCAACAGCAGAACCATAGGGGCGGGATGGCTATCACCAATGCCATACACACCCATAGGGGCCTGATGGCTACCACTACCACCACCCCTACTCATGGGGGGATGGATGCCTGTCACTACCACCATCCCCACTCATAGGGGGATGGATGCCTACCACTACCACCACCCCTACTCATGGGGGCCTGGATGCCTACCACTACCACTACCCCTACTCATGGGGGCCTGGATGCCAACCACTACCACCACCCCTACTCATGGGGGGATGGATGCCTAGCACTACTACCATCCCCACTCATAGGGGGATGGATGCCTACCACTACCACCACCCCTACTCATGGGGGCCTGGCTGCCTACCACTACCACCACCCCTACTCATGGGGGCCTGGATGCCTACCACTACCACCACCCCTACTCATGGGGGGATGGATGCCTAGCACTACTACCATCCCCACTCATAGGGGTATGGATGCCTATCACTACCACCACCCCTACTCATGGGGGCCTGGATGCCTAGCACTACTACCATCCACACTCATAGGGGGATGGATGCCTACCACTACCACCGCCCCTACTCATGGGGGCCTGGATGCCTAGCACTACTACCATCCCCACTCATAGGGGGATGGATGCCTAACACTACCACCACCCCTACTCATGGGGGCCTGGATGCCTACCACTACCACCACCCCTACTCATGGGGGCCTGGATGCCTACCACTACCACCACCCCTACTCATGGTGGGATGGATGCCTAGCACTACTACCATCCCCACTCATAGGGGGATGGATGCCTACCACTACCACCACCCCTACTCATGGGGGCCTGGATGCCTACCACTACCACCACCCCTACTCATGGGGGCCTGGATGCCTACCACTACCACCACCCCTACTCATGGGGGGCTGGATGCCTGTCACTACCACCATCCACACTCATAGGGGGATGGATGCCTACCACTACCACCACCCCTACTCATGGGGGCCTGGATGCCTACCACTACCACCACCCCTACCCATGGGGGCCTGGATGCCTAGCACTACTTCCATCCCCACTCATAGGGGGATGGATGCCTACCACTACCACCACCCCTACTCATGGGGGCCTGGATGCCTACCACTACCACCACCCCTACTCATGGGGGCCTGGATGCCTACCACTACCACCACCCCTACTCATGGGGGGATGGATGCCTAGCACTACTACCATCCCCACTCATAGGGGGATGGATGCCTACCACTACCACCACCCCTACTCATGGGGGCCTGGATGCCTACCACTACCACCACCCCTTCTCATGGGGGCCTGGATGCCTAGCACTACTACCATCCCCACTCATAGGGGGATGGATGCCTACCACTACCACCACCCCTACTCATGGGGTCCTGGATGCCTACCACTACCACCACCCCTAGTCATGGGGGCCTGGATGCCTACCACTACCACCACCCCTACTCATGGGGGGATGGATGCCTAGCACTACTACCATCCCCACTCATAGGGGGGTGGATGCCTACCACTACCACCACCCCTACTCATGGGGGCCTGGATGCCTACCACTACCACCACCCCTACTCATGGGGGCCTGGATGCCTACCACTACCACCACCTCTACTCATGGGGAGATGGATGCCTAGCACTACTACCATCCCCACTCATAGGGGGATGGATGCCTACCACTACCACCACCCCTACTCATGGGGGGCTGGATGCCTACCACTACAACCATCCCCACTCATAGGACGGGTAATGCATGACACAACCAGCATACTCCAACATAAGGAATGTCAGCAAAAGACATCCCCCCAACATCATGACAAGAGTGTGTAGTCTGTGTCAAATGCCTACAACAGTGAACATGACATTGAACATACAATGTGACCCCCTATCACATGCGTCACACAAAAATGTGTGTGGCCTTCACAATGCAAGCAGACCATGACCACTGTGGGAATGGGGTCTAACCCCCCATCATCACAGTGACCAAAAGGTAAGTGTGGGGTCCATAGCTGAAGCACATTTTGAACATTGTGGCACTGGGGTCTAAACCCCCATCATCACAGTGACCAAAAGGTAAGTGTTGTCATGGAAAAAGCTGCAATTGCCAAACAGCATGGATGATTCCTGGTCACAGAACAACAAACACATCAGTGGCAAAGTAGTGGTTGTGTCCCATAGCAACATAGATTGGGTGAGGCAAACAGTGCAGTGCAAATAAAACATACCTTTGGCCATGTGCAGACAAACATCACCCATGGGGACTGACATTGTCTCCATTTATCAATTACACAATGCCAGAAGTGACCATCATAATGCAGACCCACATATCTGCACTAATGGACACACATTTGTAGATATCCTGTGGAGACTGTAGATGTGAGGTGAACAAATACCATACCATGGCAGCAATGGGACATACAAACCATCATTATTGTGCTGACTGATGACCTAGGAGTCCCAGGGACTGCATGGGAAATGCTCCAAACAACATACAGGCAATGGCACACTAAAGATATGCCAATGCAGTGGTGCAGATGCACAAACACAAACAGGCAGCCTCACACTGCATATCAAACACAACAGGTGATGGGGGGTGTGCCAGTGTCCCCAGGCAACCACACAACACATGAGGAGGCCTGAATTCCAATTACACAGATGTGTATACAGTGCCATACAAAAGTAACTCATGGATCGGATTTCCCTATGTGGGCAATCAGGCATTGTTAGATGAGAGGGAGCCCAAATTACACATGTCACACAAGCTTGTAGGAACAGCAACTAACACAGCAAGAGACAGACCCACCACAGCACTACCCCCAGCGACCCCACATTGTGGTGACACTAGCCTGCATGATAATCCCACTGTGATGACAAAGGTAGATGTCGTTCACACTGTGAACCACAGCCATGTGTCCTGAGCAACAAACTACCATCACACCTACACAAGCACAAATCAATCAGCACGGCCTGTCAGCCAAGGCCAATATGAAGGTAGGGGTCTAGCCGTGCAACAACTCACATTTGCACACACTCAACACCACACACCTTGATCTCCACCAATGTGCAACAGTGAAGCTCACATGGACTGGTGACATTGCACATGCACCCATGACAATCCCAGGGGTGGTTGTGGGAACTAAGGTGCAGAAACCCATCACACCTGGCCAGTCAACAAGACTCGTGAATGTCTGACACACTGCACAGTACGCGGTACATGGGCATGACGTGAAATCCACCCCAATCAATGGGATCCCGGCCACAGTCACACACCAATGAAGAAGCCAAGGTGATCCACAAAGAACACACGTAGACAACTTCCAACATTGCAGCTCTGACCCTGAGGATTGGCAGCAGTCACACACACAACGTGTCACAATCACTGAAAGCTACCACAAACTGTAAATTACATGACTTGTGTAACCAACAAGTGCCAAGGGGAATCCTGACTGTGTCCCATCTGCGTTTACCCACATCCCCAGCCCTGACAACAAAGACAACTAGGGATGACAACCTGATGAACATTAGTTTGCCATGCACCCACATCACGGAGAAACCAGGTCCAAGATGCTGGATGAACACAGGACAACTCAGCAAGCATCACAAACAGGAACATCCGTAGGGACACAGCCTGTGTAGGAAAAGGGAAGGGAACACACACAGACATGCTTACACAACACACAACACGGGCCCAGGCAATGTCACGGGATTACACACTGCCATGAGGGCACTCCACTCCTGTGGAAGGTCCGCTGTGCCAAACCTTGTATGTGCACGACTCAAACATGTCAGCAGAACCCTCGGTCAGTGAGTCAACAATTACAACATACTGAAGGCTCTGCTCACATCAGCCTGGGTACGGGAGTGTCACTTCAGTCATCTGCATATACCCAAAACACGTGTCAAGCAAGTTGCACTGTATACACAGATGAGTCCTTCAACGTTGATGTGCTAAACTGCATGTCCAGTGGAGATGGGCACACAGTCAGGGAAATAGAAACAGTGAACAGTGGTAAGCCCACCAGATGTGCATGAGTGAAAGCCACAGATGTTAAATTACAAATGCAAAACGTACATCCCTGTGTCAAATGCTGAACATTACACCTTCAGACTGCAGCAAAGGATGCTATGGATCCAGACTAGATTAGGACACATATCCCATGGACCACATGGAGTACATCACAGCAACACTTCATTTTCCTGATCTGAACACTATTACAACAGCAAATGCATGATGATACTCATCTACATCATGTACAACAAAAGAAAAACCACTAGTAAACAAAAAGACGCTTTATTCAGCCAATGTGAAACAAAAATTGGAAGTCCAAAAGAAACTAAGGCCAATGGCCAGTCCATATTCACAGTCCGAACAGGGTGACATGTGACAACTTGTCACCCATTGCTTGCCTGCACTGGTACGGACAGGGGACATCCCCCTCGGAGGGGCATACAAGGGGCAGGCCAGGCACCGCAGGGACAGGATCAGGGGATGCCAGAAGGAGGCAGTGAAGGGGTGGTGGGTGCAGGAGTGTCACCGGCAACTGCAGTGGAGGTATCTGACTCAGTGGGGGCCAGCAACACTGTAGGGCACAAGTCAGATGGTGTGGGTGCTGGCACCACTGCAGTGGGCCGGTCAGATGGAGTGGACTGGGTCCCCACTGCAGTGCCCAAGTCAGACGGGGTGGTTGCGGACTCCACTGCAGTGCATAACTCCAAGGGAGTGGAAGGGGGGGCAGATGAGGTGGGCAGGACAGAGGGGGGGGGGACCCGGGCTCCACACCAGTGGCACAAACAGGCCGAGCGTCTGGGTTGGGGGTGGAAAAGCAAGTGGTAGGGGCGGAGGGCCTAAGCAGTTTGGGGATGCGGTATCGGTGTGTGGGGGAACCTGGGGCAGGGTGTGGCGGGGGAACCTGTGGAGTGGTGGCCTGGGGGATGGAGGAGAGAGACTGTGTGGTGGAGCTGCGTGGTGGTGGTGGTGGGGTCTTGCCCTTCCTGGTCCGGGGGGACTTCCTAATGGGGTCCTCAGTCTGCCTGTGCCTGGGGGAGGGTGTCCGGGTGTGAGGGGCACTCCCTCTGTGTGTGGTGGTGGCCTCTTCCGCCTGTACGTTGGCTCAGATGGATCTGTGGGGAAGAGGCCAAGCTCACAGAGGAAGAGCTTCTGGGAGGGGGGTTGCAGGTGAGGCAAGGGAAGGGGTTTTGGAGGGAGAGGGATCTGAGGACTGCGGAGTGCTCGTGGATGCGTGTGTGTGTGTCTGGGCCCCATCCCCTGTGAGTGAGGTATCAGTCCCCTGACTGTGCATGCGTGTGCGTCTGGATTTTGGCGTGTGTGTCTGTGTGCTGCTTGTGTCTGTGCTGGTGCGTGCCTGTGCCGGTGTGTGTGTGCTTGGGACAGGTAGGGTGCTGGGGATTGTGGATGGGGCAGAGGTAGGAGGGGTGAGGGACTGTTGCAGGAGGGACACTGCTGCCGTCAGTGAGGGGGCCATGGACTCATTGGTCCGATGTAGGGCAGACATGCCAGATGACATGCCCTCCATGAATGACACCAGTTGTGTCAACAGACCCGTGTGTGCATGGAGGACACTCAGCATTGATGTCTGCCCTACATGGATCTGTTTCAGCAAGTCCACATACTCCACACTCAGGGCAGCAGGGGAGACAGAGGCAGGGGGTGCGGTGCCTGGCATGAAGGAGACACGCTCCCCTACACGGGAGCCTCCACGGACATGTGGGATGGGAGCAGATGGGAGGGTGGAGATGGTGGTGGTGGCGGGGACAGACTTGCTCGATTTTGTCTGTGGTCTGCTGCCACCCGCCTCCACAAGGGAGTCTTCACTGGAAGCGCTGTGTTCCTCAGCCGAGGTGGTCGTAGCTGAGGTCTCCTCAGTGTGGCTCCCCTCACCCTCCGTGCCACTGGGTCCCTCGGTCTCCTCTGCAGTGGACCCAGTCTGGCTCTGCCGCTCCTCTTGTTCTGTGGAGCTGTCTCCTCCTGTGGCCGTGGATGTATCTGCAAACAATCAGGATAAACAGAGCAACATTAGTCACCTGTACTGACCACACACACCACAGTAAGTACAGCACATCACAGAGCAAGCCCTGCCATCATTTGCTAGACATTGCAATAAGTGCTGACACTGATTTGAAGAAGCCCATTGTCTGCCTGACAGTCATTCATGCCACTCATATCCTACCTGTCCATGCACCCATCTGTCTGGTGCCTGTTGTATGCGACTAATCATATGTGCACACATGCACCACATACACAGTTGTTGGACATCCAAGAGAACATATGGAAATGTGTCACTCCAAACACATGCCATCTCCTGCCACTGACTCAGTACATGTGTCAGGAAAAGTGATGGGCAGAGTCTCTGTCGATATGCGGGTTTTGGTTCCATCACCAGACACAATGATGTCCTCATGTCCTGATAGACAATGCGACAATGGTGTGCATGCAGGACATATCACACTACTGCTGGATCACCCTTTGCAAGTTGAATGTCATGGCACAGGCCTGTCTGGCAAGTCAGTCATAACTGTCTCCTGTCACAGGGGCAGTGCATACACACAACACCAGTCTGCACTGTGTCACATTCATGGAAGTTTTGGGAATGCAAGCCCTGTAGCTGACAGGTGC
Organism: Calotriton arnoldi; assembly: GCA_963921515.1. NCBI lineage: Eukaryota > Metazoa > Chordata > Amphibia > Caudata > Salamandridae > Calotriton > Calotriton arnoldi. The sequence continues at coordinate 744,312 of CAWUFW010009332.1, read as the reverse complement.
ACATGTGCACCCCTGGCCACCCACATCATGAGGACTAAGATGATCCCACGTCATTCAAATGAGACATTTGAGTGACTGCAAACACAAATCCATACACATGAGCACTTCACCGTCTGATGAGAATGAACCAAAGCTGCCTGCACCTCAATGTTTCATACACCATTGTGCACAGACAAGGGATCAGAGACCTATGCATTAACCAATGTGCAGATCCTATAGTCACAACTCAGATGGCTGGCCACCCCAAATTGTTAAACACTCCAGGAGTCCGAAAAGCAAGGCCACACCACGGTGACACAGAGGCAGACACCTGAGTGCACTCTTCACAATGCCCAATATGTATGCTGACACACAGGAGTGGGAGAACAGAGTGCCTTCGATGTCCAGAGTAGGCATGACAGTCCTGGTCCATGTGCAACATGGTATTACCCTGAACACTAGGCAGGTGGCTATGCATGTGTCACACACATGATGTACATACTTCTGAGGCTCCTACCTTGGTCTCTGCTGCAGCATGGGTGTGTGGCACATACCCCAGACATGTGGTGAGTCAGAGCAGCAATTGGAACACATATTAAAGCCATACCCAGAGTACATGTCAGATCACAGGCATTGTGTGAGCAATTGTACCACCCATGCAGCCCACAACAAAGTTCCTGTAACTGATGCTGTCCCAACTTGAACCACAGGTAACTGCAAGTACACAGTACCCAAGTGACCTAAGTCACAGACTGTAAGGGCCACACCTGTGTATCAGATGAGGAGGGGGCATGACACAAGTGAGGGACATGAGTCCAGGATGACAAGACAGTCGTACTGTGGAAGTGGAACCAGGCTAAAGGAGTGCATAGAGCATGTTAGTCATAGTACCCAGAAAAGGCTAGCACTTACCCCCTCCTTGCTGCTGTCTGGCCTTCAGCTGCCCATCCAGGTCAGGGAAGACCACCGCCAGAATCTGGAGCATGTGGGGGGTCAGGGTCCGGTGTCCGCCCCTCCTGCGAGGAGGCGACAGCTTCAGCTGGACCCTTGCAATCCTCCGGGTCCAGCCACGAAGGTCCTGCCACCTCTTCTTGCAGTTGCGGATCCTGCGCCTGTAGACCCCCACAGATCGTACTGCCCGGGCGATGGTCAGCCAGATCTCCTGCTTCTGGTGGGCATCAACCTGTGAGGATGACAAAGTGAAAAGGTCATTACTACACATGCAACATATCCGTGCATCACACAGTTGGATATACATGTCTCAATCACAGGGGCATATGATGTACACAGGTAGTGCAACTATGGCTATGACAGTTGTCCAGCAGTTACTAAATGGTATCATTGCCTGGGAAGTAAAACCTTGTTGGAATGCACTGTTACTGCATTATACCTGTTCAGTGCATGTAACTACACACTTTGGGGGGTGACAACTACTCAGTGAGCATGCTAGCTACTGGTGTACACACTGTAAGTCTTGCTAGTCAGGCAACATGCACAATTAGTAAGGCAGTGGACAGCACACTCACCTGCTCCCCTGGTTTCCCATACAGCTTGCAGTACTGTGGAAGGAGGCTGTCCAGCAGGGCCTGGTTCTCCTCAGTGCTGAAGGCTGGGGCTCTCTCCACAGTACGTGCCATTGCAGTAGCCAGAGGATGCAGAGACAGCAGCAGTGGTGGTGGCAGATGTCGTCCTGGAGCATGTAGTGCAGGCAAGTGAGCTCTCAGGGGAACAGCCAGCATTATATGTGTGCTGCAGAGGCAGATACTGTCCCATGTGTCCAAAGTGATAGGTCCAAGTCGTTTGCATCTTCTGAATCTGGCCAATCCATGGAATTGCACCACTTATACACGCCTACAGCATCCTTCAAAATTTCAACTTCATGACACCCATGAATTTGCAACATTGTTGTGGGTGGCCAACTGAATTCACTGCATCCGACTCGTAAAAGCTTCGAATACGCGTCCGTTACCATGTCAGTCCATAGCCAATGCGTGCGCACGGATCGTTCCATTGCTGTACGACGCGTATTTCGTCACACAACACGCATCCGTCACCATCATATGCAATGGCCAATGCGTGCGCACGGATCGGTCCATTGCTGTACGACGCGTATTTCGAAACACAACACGCATCCGTCACCATCATATGCAATGGCCAATGCGTGCGCACGGATAGGTCCATTGCTGTACGACGCGTATTCTGAAACACAACACGCATCCGTCACCATCATATGCAATGGCCAATGCGTGCGTACGGATCGGTCCATTGCTGCACGACGCGTATTTTGAAACACAACACGCATCCGTCACCATCATATGCAATGGCCAAAGCGTGCGCACGGATCGGTCCATTGCTGTACGACACGTATTTCGAAACACAACACGCATCCGTCACCATCATATGCAATGGCCAATGCGTGCGCACGGATCGGTCCATTGCTGTACGACGCGTATTTTGAAACACAACACGCATCCGTCACCATCATATGCAATGGCCCATGCGTACGCACGAATCGGTCCATTGCTGTACGACGCGTCCCTGTACAAGTCACTCGCATATGTCACCATGGTTGTCACAGGTGAACGTATGCCAGCCACAATTACTTGCCAGGGACTCAGGGGCACACCTACAACACCACAGCCTGTCCACACTGTATCCTAAGGCATGTAAGGCTGCATTACCTGTGTGTGTATGGGAGTCAACATGTGTTTTGTTGGGTGGCACCTGGGGGCAGCCACTCCCAGGCTGTGCACGTGTTCATGGGGACAGAATCCTTTGTGTGTTGTGCACATGACCACTGTGATGTGCAACTGTTCAGTTCAGAGCATGTGGCATGGTCACATTTCCAGGTTGTATATGTGTATGTTATGTCACATACACCCTGAGTTCCATGTGGGATGGTATGTACGTCACAGAGTGACCCATTGCCACAATTGTGATGGCCCTCCACAGTCTGTGTGCATATTGTGTTTCAGATGTCTCTGATTCCATGTGCACAATGGGAGACAGTCTCCGCATCCACGTTGTTTGTGCATCGACTTTGATGTTGTGCGTGTGTGTGTCACAGACGTCCATGTCTGTCCTGCAGAGGCAACAGGGGCCACTACTTGTGGGAGTCATGGTTGTTTTGCTGGCGTGTACATGATACGCCATGTCATGCCAGTGTCCATGTGGCAATACAGGGTCCCTGGGAATCTACCTGTCAAAGAGCTGTGATGCCTGGGGCACATCTGTCCTCACTTGTCACTGTGGTGTGTGTTTGGAACATGACAACAGTACATGGGTACTGTGACACAGCCTAATGATTTCCCATAGCACAACCTGGAACTTGTTATCAACACATGTTGAACTGAGATGTTAGATGATGGCCATGTAGGTGCCATATATGTCCATACAGAACGGCACACACATCAAGTACTTGTGTCTCGTAATGATGTATCATGTGATATTGAGTATGGTCAATGCCACATATGTGGGGTGACTGACAATCTTTCTTTGTTCACCTATGTACTGCAGGGCACCAGCTGTCCATAGACCATTCCCTGACCTTGCAACCATGGTGGAACGTGACTGCATCCGACGGTACCGCCGATTGAGGAATTGGCGGGCGGTTGACCCCACATTTGCTAGCTGGCCGGCCATACCCTACAGCGCTGACCCCCAAGGTGAAGGTGATGGCAGCCCTACAATTCTTTGCCACTGGTACCTTTCAACACACTGTGGCGTCTGCTGGTGGGATGTCACAGACCATGTTCAGCCGTGTGCTACGCGATGTTTTGGAGGCAATGTTAACATACTTGAACCAGTACATCATTTCCCTAAACGTCAACAACTCACTGACGTCAAGAGTGACTTCTATGCCCTGGGGAGGATGCCACATGTCATCGGCTCCATTGATGGGACACATGTGGCTTTGGTACCACCACAGGCCCATGAGCAGGCATACAGGAACAGGAACATTTTCCATTCTATCAATGCTCTGGTGGTATGTCCTGCAGATATGAGCATCTCACATGTGTGTGCACGTTTCCCCGGTTCTGCACACAATGCCTACGTGATGAGGAGTAGTCGCATCCCGAGGATGATGTCACAGATGCAGAACCAGCGTGCCTGGCTTGTCGGTGTGTACTGACTTTGTACCATTGTGTGTGTTCTGCAATGTTGTATCCACCCTCTTTTCCAACTCAGCTAATGTGCAATTGTCTGTATGTAGGTGACTCCGGATACCCCAACATGCCGTGGTTGCTGACACCCCTCAAGAACCCTGTGACACCAGCCCAGATGCGCTACAATGAGGCACATGGACGGACCAGGAGAGTGATCGAACAGACATTTGGTCTCCTGAAGAGCCGCTTTCGCTGCCTGGACAAGACAGGAGGGGCCCTCCCATATGCCCCTGCAAAGGTGTGCAAGATTTTCATCGTCTGCTGCATGCTACACAACCTGGCAGTGCGGAAGGAGTTGCCTCTCATCCTGGATGACGATGACCAACATCCGCCACCTGTGGAGGATCCTGGCCTGGGCCACGATGCCAGTGATGATGATGATGATGAGGGTGATGTCCGCACACAGCTCATCACCAACTTCTTCAGCTGAATGTGAGTATACAGAGATGTTATGTCAATGATTTGAGTTTGCATGATATGTGTTGGTGGTGCTCTGTTGCTGTTTGAGTGTGGCCATGTGCTACTTGACTGGATGCGTGCAGCGATGTGTCCTTACAGGTAGTCTGTACTCCCCAACAGTGTTGACATGCTAACTTGGTTTTGTGTAGGTATCTTGTGACATGTATTGGGCATGAGTATTGCAGTTCTGTCCTGTTCTTCAGTGCTTTTAACTGTGTGTCATGTCTGTCCTTCACAGGGTAATTTCAGAGTTGTTTGGTCAACTGATCCCCCGACACCATGATTCAACTTCCAGGGTGGAAGTAGTCGTTTCCCTACAGGTGATGTGCCACACACCCCTGGACTTTATTTCTTCAACACTTGTTGACTGTGTGGCCACTGCCACGTGGGATTACCCTGCATCTGTAGTGGAAACAACATGTTGCAAATGTGTAATAAACCTGTGCTTCACTTTGGGATGTCCGTTGTCTGTGGTCACACATCTGACTGACATTTGCTTACTGCACCTGTGGGCTAGTTAACACAGACTCTGAATAGGTGTGGTGTCTGTGCATTCCACTGTATTTCTTGGCAACATCAGTGTAGGCGATGAGTCAGATGGCCCTGGTGTGTATGTATTGTGTTGCCCTAGTGGTGTGTCTCCCTCATATGTGTCACGTCGCCATGACTCACATGACGGTGTTGGAATTGCTGTAGCAGTTAGCATGCACAGTGTCATTTAGCAGATCATCATCTCCATGACAAAATACCACGTTGGAATCACAACAGAGGCAAGTATGGTGTATTAGTGAGTTTATTTCCATACATGTGTGAGGATAGTGCACAGGATGGTGGGTGCTGTACATTGGGATTGGAATCCAAAGTTCTCAGATGAGTTGGAAGTGTTGGTAGCAGAAATGTCCTGAGTAAAGTCCACAGTCATCTGATACATTAGTCCAACTTAAACTCCCCATGTCATGTGGGAGAGTTGGGTTGCATTCGACAGGGTGAACAGTTTTCACACAAAGGAGAATTTCCAGAACAGGTGTTGGGTTCCTGGGGGATGTACATGGCCATCTGCCTCTCAGTTGTCCTTCCTCGGACGACCCCTCTTCTTTCTGGGGGACCCTCACGTGCAGGCCGCTGCGGTGCAGAGGACTCTCCACCAGAGTCATCCTCCCTCCCTGTGGCAGTTGCAGTTGTTGCGGCACCAGATGTTGTGGGCACACAGGGAGGTGTGGACATGTTGGTGCTAATCTGGCGGAGGCATGTCAATATGTCCCTCTGCACCGCTGTCAGTTCTTCCAATGTGTCCCACTTGGACTCCATGCCAGACATGTGTGTCTCCACACGGGACATGTGGGAGTCCAAGCGGGCATGATGGGCAGCCTGCTGCTGTTGAATGTTCTTGAGGATCCCCACTACCTGGCTGACCTCTCCGGTGCTATTCTGGTACGCTTCTGCAATGCGTACCAGTTGTGGGTCATCATGCAGTCCAGACCCCTCTGCAAACAGCGACCTCTGCCTACCACCCCTCCCACCTCCCCTGGCCACACGTGCGGGACCTGTGGTGGCACGCACAGGTGACCCTAGGCCCCCTTGGGGGTTGGTACTGGGGTTGTTGTCCGTTGCTTCCCGGGGGGCCGGGGTCCCTGTGCTGTTGTCATTCAGTGTCCTTGGTCTGTCCGTGTCGGCGGGGGTGGTCTGTGTATTGGCAGATGTTGGAGGAGTGGGTGCAGGGGGTGCAGATGGTGGTCCTGCTGGTGCTGCATGATGACTCACACCGGAGGGGCCAGGTAGGTCTTCGCCATCCGAGGAGGGCAGAGGCTGTTCCACACCAGAGAGCTCAGGGGCCACCGGAGCCTGGGACAGGGACTCCTCACCATCTGCTGCTGTGTCCCCATCATCACCTGTGTTTGGAAGAGACACACAATGTATGTTATATTTCTACAGGCATCAATGGTTCAAACACATGACAGTTGTGACTGTACATCTGGATGCGTGCCTGTACATTGCATTGTCCTAAGTTGTCACAGCCAGAGGTTAATATTGTTGTAGCACATTGTCCTGCCAACCTGAAGCATTTCAATGTGAATGTTGAGGTGTGTGCATGACCAGCTAATGTATTGATTGGCTGTACATGGCCATTGCTACTCAAGGGCCATCACGTGCCTGACACAGGTGTGTCATCCTTGTCCACATTTGTCCTTTAACAGGGACATACGTGCAATTCCACTTAGGATATCTTTCAAGATTGGGACATGTGTGGTGGCAGTTTTTGCAAGTCTTTGTGCGTCACATTGGTGTGTCTGGACAACATGGTCACAGTCCGGTATGCCTGGGATCTCTTGGGAGTATCTGTGTTGTTGTCTGGGTTCCTAGTTCACGTCTCATTTCATACAAGTGATGTTGTTAACGTAGCTAATGATGTTGTTGCTGAGTTTTGTATGTGCAAACATGATTAATCTTGTCAATGTCCTCCATGGTGATAAGGATTGGGCACAGCAGCTCTCTGGCTTTTCCATTGTCATGACAGTGATGGCCAGTGGTGTGTGTTGCAGTTCTGCTGCTGTGAGTAGCATGTCTCCTCAAATGCAGTCCAGCTTGGTGCTTGTGTCTACAGTGTCTATGACAGTGAGTGGTGTGTTGTGTGAAGGATGCATATGTTGCCGAACGATGTGGGAGTGGAATGCAGCTCACAACCGCAACTTGTGTGACTGACACCATGGTACAGTGTCCTGTATATTGGTGTGTCCATTGCATTCACTGTCAGGTGTCCCCTGTCAATGATGTCTCTGTGACTTCCTGTGTGTTTTGTGCTATGTAGTTTGTCTGATTCTCCACAGTTGTCATCTGCAAGTCACACCTTCACAGCCAGGCCAGGGGGCACCCATGGACACTGCATCCCCTGACAGTGTGTGTAAACATAGAGTTGCAATGGCTGTGAGTGTGTACGTGTTTGGGTTGGCCAGTGCATGGGTGTGAATTGCAGGCACATCATTTCTCATGCCCATGTGTCAGCCATCTTGCCAGGGCTTTTACGTTGGGAGTGACTGGTCCCACGTGTGCAATGTGTTTTTGCAGAGTAGGTGTGTGTATGGCCAGCATTGGTGGTATTTGGTTGACATCCGGACCTCCTTCTCCCCCCAGCCCAGTTATCCCACCATGAAGCATGCCACCCTTGCAGTGGGTGCAGGTTAACTCTCAGGATGTCAGTCAGTGGTGTCCTGCTGTTGGTTGGTGCACAGTTCCCAGCAGGGCCTTGTGCTCCCCACAACAGAGCACCATTGTCAGACATCTTGGAAGTGGCTTTTCACTCCCTGTGAGGTGTGCATGCTTCAGTGTGAGCTTGCCGGGCCATGCGGGTGGGGGATGTTGAGCTGTGACTACCACTCCCATCATGCTATTGCCTACACCCCCCTTCCCAGCATGCCCATACTTCCTTCCTTTTGACTGAGTCGACTTCACTGTGTGTGAGTGTGACAGCAATGGCAAGATGGCTGACAGTGTGGTCCTGTTGTTTGTTGGTGCACAGTTCACAGCAGGGCCTTGTGCTCCCCACAGCTGAGGCCAGTGTCAGACATCTTGGAAGTGGCTTTTCACTCACTCTCTTATGGAGCACGGTCCCAGGTGTGTTGTTTGGAGTTAGTGGAAGTGGTGTGTGTGTAAGGGCCTATTGGTAGCTGTAGTCGGAGTTGGCACTCCTCCTCCCCCCAGGGCAGACATCCCACCATGAAACGTGCTTCCATTGCAGGGAGTGCAAGTTGGTTGTCAGGATGTCAGTCAGTGGTGTCCTGCTGTTGGTTGGTGCACAGTTCCCAGCAGGGCCTTGTGCTCCCCACAACAGAGCACCATTGTCAGACATCTTGGAAGTGGCTTTTCACTCCCTGTGAGGTGTGCATGCTTCAGTGTGAGCTTGCTGGGCCATGTGGGTGGGGGATGTTGAGCTGTGACTACCACTCCCATCATGCTATTGCCTACACCCCCCTTCCCAGCATGCCCATACTTCCTTCCTTTTGACTCTGCTTCCCTGTGGGGTAGTGTGCCTGTGCTGACTGGATGGCTGACAGTGTTGTCCTGGCGTTTGTTTGGCTACAAGTCCCAAAAATGTCCCTGTGCTTCACACAGCATAACCCAGTGTGGTAGTTCTTTGTGGGATATTTAATTTGAGTGTGAGGCAATGCATTCTCCCAGGTGAGTTGTGTGGAGTTTGTGTTAAGGGGGTGTGTGAGAAAAGCTGCTGGTAACTATGGTCAGGGCTGTTAGTCCTCCTTCCCACCCAGCCAGACATCCCACCATGGAACGTGCTTCCATTGCAGGGAGTGCAAGTTGGCTTTCAGGATGTCAGTCAGTGGTGTCCTGCTGTTGTTTTGAGCACAACACCCAGCAGGGGCTTGTTCTCCCCACAGCAGTACCCAGTGTCAGCCATCTTGTCAGTTCTTTTCTACTCCCTGTGATGTGAGAATGGTTCAGAGTGGTGTTGATGGGCCAATTGTGAGGGTGACCAATATCTGTGACTACAACTCCCATCATGCTATTGGCTACACTCACTTCACCAGCATACACACAATTCCTTCCTTTCAGTCAGCTTCCCTGTGAGGTGGTGTTCTAGTGGTGGCAAAATGTCTGACAGTGTTTGTTGGTTAGATTTGTGCCACTGCCTTGCTCTATTTGTTGTTAGGTTTGTACATGTCATGACACAGTTACATATCACAATGAGATGGCAGGTATTGTGTTTGTCTGACTAGCATACACATCTTGGGATGATTATCTTTTGGTTACTGTGGCTTTGCTAACGGTGCATGGTTTCACTATCCCCTTGACAGTGATGTGTGTGTATTGTCACACAATATTGGGTATAGTGGTTGTGTACTCACCAGGCTCTGGGATGTCTGATAGTCCATGTACGCTCTCTGGTGGTAGGATGGCCCGCACCTTCTCCTCCCAGGACCTGAGGTATACTGGTTTGGCAGGAGGGCCACTGCTGGTGCGATGACTCAAGGCGTATTCCTTCTTGAGTAGGTCCTTGACCCTCCGGCGCACGTCATACCACCTGTTCTGGATGTCTTCCTTTGTGCGCAAACATGGTGATTGTGCGTTCACCCTGTCGACGATCCTCTCCCATATCTTGGTTTTCTGCGACATGGGGGTCTGTTGGACCAATGTACCAAACAACTGTGGCTCTACTCTTAGGATTTCATCTACCAGGACTTCCAATTCACTGTCTAGGAACTTTGGATTCTTCTTTGGGGACATGGTGATGGGTGGTGGTGGGGATTGATGTGTGTGTGAGTGTGCAAGTGAGGGTGGGTGAGTGTCAGTTTTGCTGGGTGTATGTGAGGGTGCTATTAGGGAAGCGCTAATGGTGTGTGGCTTGTGTGATGGATGGGTTGTGAGTGTGTCTGTGGTTGCTGTCTGATGGTGTTCTGTGCTGGCAGGTCAGTTGAATTTGCAAAGGATCATGGTAGGGATTTGTGGCCTTTATATGGGTGGAGTTGTGGGTGTGTCTTTGTTCCATGTTTTTTCCCCCCAGTATTTATTGACTTTGTCATTGCTTGTTTGGCCAATTTTTTTGTATTTTTTCCTTAGTATTTTTTGGGCATGTAGGAGACGTTCTTCTGACCGAGTCGGACGCTGCAGTTGTCTCGTGCGAGCTTCTCCGAGTCTTTCACGCTGTCTTTCTGCTGGGTTTCATGTGCGGTGTACGCATCGGTCGCGGAGTATTGGGTTGTTTCGGCTCCCTGTTGTCTATGCGTGTCGATAGTACGGCTCGAGCTCCGTGCGACTCGGTCTGATTTTACACGCATTGCATCGTACTGCGCGGGTCGGACTTCGCGGGTACGTATCTGTCGGGTTCATTCCTGGTGCGTGTCGGTCGGTTCGATTCGCGTAGACTTTCTGGCCGGATGGCTGCTTTCCGTGCGGTTCGGTCGTTCGGCTTGTGTTCCGTACGAGTCGGTCGTGATTCACATGCATTGCATCGTACTATGCGGATCGGACAGCGCCGGTACGTGTCGGTCAGACTACATTCCCGTACCGAGTCGGTCGGTACGTTTTCCGGCCTGAATCGGAATCGGCCCCATAGTCTTTAGTCTGCTTCGTTAACCCTGGCCACCAGTAGCGCTGTTTCAATAAAGAAATAGTCGCTGTAACGCCTGTATGCGCAGAACCCAAAACCTCGTGTGCTGCTAAAATTAAGCCTTGCCTACGATCCATATTTGGTATTACTCTAGCCCCCACTCCAGGAATCTGAGCATATGGAATGTTTTGTGCATCTAACTTGTAGGAGTACTTGAGTGGAAATTTTTTAGGTACTGCTGTGCTGCATTTGCGTGAAGCATTGACAGCTACCATAATCTCGCCGTCTACCCTCTCTTTGAACGAGTAACTGCAACTACGGCGGCTGTGCGAACAGCCCCCTTTGCGGCTTCATCAGCCAATGAATTCCCTTCAACGTGAACGCCATCACGCTGATAACTCAGTGTATGTATCACGTGAGCCCTCGGTAGTTCGTTTCTCAACTCCACTACCTGTTGCCATAGCATTTTATGCTTAATTGTGCCACCTTTTGCATCTTTGAACCCGTTTTGTTCCCAATGATGTAGATATTCATTGTACGACTGTACACAGTAAAAGGAATCACACACAATAAGTGTGGGGAATTCGTGATCCGTATTTATAAGTGCCAGTATAAGTGCTTTGAGTTCTGCCAACTGAGCCGTGCAGTCTCCTAGAGATTGCGTTTCAGTGCAACTCGGATGGAACTTTCCATCGTGCATGCGACCTTTAACAATCGCACACGCCGCGCTGTAAGCTTGCTTACTCCCTATGGCTGGTTGAGCAGAACCGTCAGTGTAAATAATGTATTCATACTGATCTAGAGGCAAAATTTCATTTGCTAGAGGATATTCTTGTTCGTATTGCAGGAATGCCTGTGTTTTTAAACTTGGATCAAATCTGTATTCAACATCCGTTGCAGTAAGAGCATTAGCCCATTGTATCCATCTTGGATGTAAGGCTTTAGCATTTGGAATGCTAGCTTTTGTAACAGCTTCTAAAGCTGGTACTGGGGTCATGACAATTATGCGTTTTCCCTGAGCCAGAGCTCTTTCTCTTGCTACAGCGGTCTGCACTGCTGTCAGGATTTTTTCTGTTGAAGTGAAACGCATCTCTGCGTTTGTGTACAGGTGTGATTTGTATGCGATTGGTACTGTTTCACCTTCATTAAAAGTTAAATAAGTGTACCCGCATTGACCCGCTATTACTCGGATCACTAAGTTCTGTGCGTTTACGCGTGTCTGTAAATGTTTAGAAGCTTTCATGTCTTCCTGTAGGGAACGCAGGATATTTGTGTGCTCCTGTGTCCATTGCTTGACTGAAAAGTCAGGTTTTATTAAGTCGTAGAAAGGTTTTACTCTTTCTGCGTCATCCAAAATGTATGTTCGACCAAAATTTAGGAATCCCAGAATTGATTGTAAATTCTTTAATGATTTTGGAGGTTGGAGCAGCGCACACTTTTCTAAAAAGTTAGCTGCTAGGCTTTTTCCTTCACTTGACAGCTTGTATCCTAAAAACAGGACATTGAGGTGGGCAATTTTTGATTTTCTGAAATTAAATTTATAGCCCTCAGAGGCGAATCCCATAATAATGGTGCTCACCCTGGTCAAGTGCCTCTTTAAGTCATCGTCCGTCAGATAAATATCATCCACATAGGACAATGCTTCTTCATCCAAATTTTGGAGTAACTCTGTTACCCTTGCTGAAAACAACCCCGGGCTATTCTTATACCCTTGGGGGAGTCGGCAAAATTGCCGTTGTGACCCTAACGCACTGAATGCGGTCAGATACCTGCTTTCAGGCGCTATATTTTGGCAGAAAAATCCATTTGAGATATAAAGTGTTGTTTTGTATTTTTTGCACACAATGTTATTCATTAATGCGGCACTGTGTGCATTTTGAACTTCAAATGTCTTTGTGCAAGTGTTTAAATGTCTGTAATCTAAAACTAGACGATATGTATTGTCAGGTTTGGCTACGGGGAACAAAGGATTGTTCATAGGTGAAGTGCAATTTTCTATCACCCCCTGAAATTCAAGTTGATCTAGGATCTCACTGACTTGTTTTTTAGCTTCCTGCTTTATAGGGTATTGCCATTGGGCATTTGGGGAAACTTTTAACGGGATCACGTGGTGGGTTGAATCCTCATCCCAACCAGCATGATTTTTGTACAATGCTGGAGCTAGGGCAACCGCCCACTCCTGCGCATATGCATGTTTTAGGTGAATGGGAACGAGGTCGGAAAAGGTTGGAAAAATGATCGTTTCTCTCCTAGGGCACTCCATGACGAATGCAGGCGGCCAGTCTTGTTCTGCTAATAGAATGTCATAACCAGATGACAGATTTTTCCAAAAGAGACCTTTAACTTTTCTGGGCTTGTCCCCCTCCATCCGGAGTGTTATCTCATGTAACTTATGTGGGACACTTACCCGAGTATCAGGTGTTTCCACCGTGATATACTCACTCAACTCCGATGTCACCAGAAATTCCTTCAGGTTCTGGCGAGCTATCGTTACTTCTGCCGCGCTGTCTAGCATCGTCAGAGCCCATTCCCCGTTCAGAAGCTGTGTCCTCAGAATTCTGGGCATGTCTGATCTTGAGACCTGCTACCTTCTTCTTTTTGTACTGAGGTTTTGATTTTTGTTTATCTTCTTTTTTAGGTGCGTAGTCCGCAGCGCGTTGCGTGTCTCTGGACTTTGTATGCTCCTCGTGTCTGTGTTCTGACCGTCCTTCCCTCTCGGAGTTTCTTGATGAACCCTGAAAGGAACGAGTATCAGTATCCTGATACCTGTCAGGTTTTTTAATATTATCCCTATTCCTGAGGTTATACCTCCTTTCAGAGGGCTCCTGTTGAGGAGACCTACCTCTGGACTGAGATCTGGTGTCTTTAGACTTTTGTTGTTTTTTATTTTCCCACTTCTTTTTAGAAGAAGTAGGTATCTGCTTTGTAGTGTCCTTTTCAGGACTGCCCACCAGTTGTGGTTTTAATGCTTTCCCACCTAGACTGTCTCTGCCTAATTCTGCATATGCAGTTTCAATTATTTTGGGTAGTTCATGTTGTTGATCTACTGGACTGAACTCCCTTAGGCGTTGGCGGATCGCCACAGAAGCTGATTCCCCCTTAATGTTAGCTAGTATTATAGCTGAGACCTGTTCAAAGTTGTTTAGCAACTTCATCCCTAAGTTAAGGGCAGGCTCTGCTCTGTACTCATTTTGTATCTGTTTCAATACTTCAGGTACTACTGCTATTGACGGGATACCATGTGTTCTGGTATATATGGCAGCAAAGACTGAACCCCAAGAGGTGCAGTCCTCTACTTGTGGTGTCAGACCCATGGGCAAGCAGATTGTTAGAATTCTGTGTTTATCACTGGTTGTAGTATTCAGGAATACTGCTTCAAGCTGAGTTATTTTCTGAGCTATCCAGAATGGGATTTGTTCGCGTTTTGCTGGCATTTTGCCCATTATCGCGTGTAATGTTTGTGGAGTTATTTTATTAACTGTACCTTGGACTGGAGTATCTTGTGCTGCAGCCGGTGCAGGTTGAACTGTTAAAGTCCTCATCACAAATTGTGTGAGGTTTCTGTAGATTTTAATTAAATCTCTGTGTTGTACGAGTAAGTCTGGCTGTGGCATTGTGTTAATGTCAGGATGCGGTGTGTATGCCGCTAATATGGGCCATGTGGCTCCTGCTCCTCCGAGCGGGCTTAATCTTCCATGTACATTGAGTAGGGTGCCTTTAAACCAGTAATTATGTTCCTGGTAAGTAAGCGGAACCTCTAACTCCTCAAAAGGAGTATAGTCCGCTGGTGTTTCACCTTCTAGGTAGTAGTGAAATACATCTGTAACTGGATTCGCTGCTGGCAATGTAACTCATGAATAGAACACCTCTGTTTTATTGGATTCGTGTGCCTCAATCACGAAAATTACATTACCACCCCTGGCTCTTAAGCCATGTTCTAGAAGTTTTATGGTGACTGCCCTTCTAAAATTTGGTGCAATTTGTATTGCATCTTCAGGGTCTTCTTCTCCTAAACCGAAGAGGTCTGTTGAAACTCTCCTTGTTTTGTTTGCTTCTTCCACAATTTTTAATTGGAAGAAGGGAGGTTAAAGAATTTTTAAGATAAGGTTTTTATGCACAATTGTAGTAACTATATATCCTTCAAGCTCGAATAACCAACAGCCAATAAATAGTATTCTCGTACTACTCAGCTGCGGCGGATTTTGTGCCCACCCACTCCAGACGTCTCTGGGATTTTGTGAGTAGGTTGTCTGAGAATAGCACGACTGAACTACTCAGATTCTACTGTTAAATAAGTACCCAACCAACGTTGGGGGCACCATGTCGTGTAGCTCCAATAGTACCCCTGCAGGACCTGCGCGTTTGGATAACATATACTGTGGGCTTGGTGGCAGACTGACTCCGTGCACCCCCACCGTATATGTTAGCCTAGTTTTGCATTAGCTAGCTCGCAGTGCCACTAGTGTCTCCTCTTATCGGGGAGAGATTAGTTTCTGGCAACCTTAGAACATGACAACCCTGATTCCCTCAGAATCGTGGAAACAATGTACTACCTTTCGCTCAGTCACTCGTGCTCACTTATTCGGTTTGTCTCAGAGAGTTACACAGAATAAACAGTCGGGTGTTTCAATAAGTATTTATTGAACAGTTGTTATTCTAGTGTAAAATATATGTGCTGCGATAACCAGCAGACAATAGCAGAGATATATTATCAGCAGTACGATAAAAGCGAAGGGATAGAACAGTTCTACCATATTGCGATAATCATGAGTACATACATGAATATAAAAGCATTATGCAAGGTGTGCGTACTCCTACGATGCCTAACTAGATGTACCTGAGTGTACCTAGCATATGTGTGTAGGTCTAAAAGCTAAGAGCCAAGAATCCTCCTAGGATTTAGTCGAACCCCCATACCTGAATAGAGAGTGTGTGGGACCCCGTCCTGGTCTCGAGTTGGACACCCCGTCAGGGCTGTGTCAGACCGCTGTCAGCTGGAGCGACTGCATGCAGGAGCCTCAGCGTCTCTGGTCAGTGTGTCAGCATGGAAGTCTCGGTTCCCTCTGTCTTACCGGGGTAAGATGTGGTGTATTTATACCCTAAAGAGTCTCCGTCCTCAGTATGGTTTGTATTGGACATGAGGAAGACGTCAGGGGTGAACTTTGTACATACATATTATGCCAGTGGTGTATTCTTAGAGAGCCATGCATAATTAATGAGTACAGTGTGGGCCTGTGTTTGGAACAACCCTGCTGTATTCAAAACCACAGGATAGATAACGTTCAGCCCTCAGAGCTCATTGTGTACTAGCTGGGACCAATATAGGTGAAAGATCATGCCTATATAAGGAATCATACTATAATATGACATGTACAGTTGTGACCATAATTGGGCATATGCGGTCATGACCATAATAGGGCAAGTACGAATATGACCATATTAGGGTAAATATGAATACGTCCATTTTAGGGCATGTACGAACGGGTCTACATTAGGGCCTCTATGCGGGATATAACAGCGGGGGTGGTGGTGGGTGTTGTGGCCCTCTTGGGGCTCCGAGCTGCATGATCAGTAGCTCCATGGCATCTGTTGTTCTTCAGGTGTGGCTCTGGTCTGGGCTCCCTTTTGTGGTGCAGGTTGTTGTCCGACTTACCACTAGGTAAGAGCAGGTGTTAAATCCCTGCTGCTAACGCGCCTTATCGCCTGTTTTGGGATCTTATCGCCGATCTGGCTGGTCGTAGAGAATATTGCGAAGTGGTGTTATCGTGCCTTTTTGCACAGGAACGCCTACTCTGCATCTCATTAGCGTTAGTTGCCGGTGTCATCCGTGATGTTTTTTGCGGCTGCTATCGCAGGAAAACTGGCGATATAGGCTGTTAGCACCTGCTTGTGAATAGGGCGATAAATCCAGCACCACTTTGGCTGCGATAAAGTGCCGCTAACTCGGCGATAAGTCCTTGAGAATATGCCCCTATGTATTTTAATAATGTTAATATGTCTTACCTTGATGGAGCTCTCCCATGCATCTGATCCGTAGCGCGACGATCCCCATAATGACGAAAGTTACGTTCACGCGGCAACGTCATGTCTTTCTTTAAAAATGGACATTTTCATCTATTGACTTCAATGGAAAAGCGTTAGAAAATGTTCAAAAAATGTGTTAAAAAATGTAAATGTACATAATAAATTGCAAATTTATTTTTGTAAATTATTTAAGTATTTTAACTATTTTTTAAATATTTTTTTCTAATGTATTTGTATAATATAACAATATTAAAAATGTTACTAAAAATATGTTATTAATTAATTACGTCTTGTATTTCTTCCTTCATGTTATATTATATTAATTTAGTATAAACAGTAGACAATATTTTTTTATTTTTTACAAAATAATGTCTCTTTTTATATATTTTTTTCTTTATAAATAGTATCTTTAATTGTCAAATACCTCTTTAATTATTAAATTCCTAATTTTATTGTAACTTTTAATATTAATTCCTTACCAATTTTTAATTCACATTAACAGTACTATTTTCGCAAAATTTACAGTATAATTATTTTTATAAATATATACTCTACTATTAATTGTATTACCTTATTTTTT
This sequence comes from Calotriton arnoldi, assembly GCA_963921515.1. Classification (NCBI taxonomy): domain Eukaryota; kingdom Metazoa; phylum Chordata; class Amphibia; order Caudata; family Salamandridae; genus Calotriton; species Calotriton arnoldi. Next base: position 727,046 of record CAWUFW010009332.1, on the reverse strand, counting down.
TTAAATTCAATAAACAATATTTTTTAAATTTAATTGTTAATTTAATTTTATCTCTACTTTATCTCTCCAATTAATAGTAAACATTTTTTTTAAATAATTTTTTTAACAAACACTAGTTTTAATTTCAATACATATATATTTTATTTAATATCCACAAAAATATTTACTCATTTATTTTTATTAATATAATACACTACCCCATGTTAATATTAATATATGTCAATGCTTTTATTAAAATATTTACCTAAAAATACTCTAGTACTTATTTTAATGCCTGAGTATTAAAATCAGTCTTTTAACAATTACGTATTTCTATATTCATCTCTTCTCCCTTATTAATATTAATATATCACATTACATTTTTTTTCAAATTTTTTACAAATACTGTAGTATTTCTTTTGAAAGTTGTTAAAAAAAATGCACAACAATAATTTAGTAATATAAAACAAATTTTAATCATTCTCCCTTTTATATACTTAAAAATTAATTTCTAAATTTTATTATAAAGATACTTTAATATTTAATTTAATTCATAAGTATTAAAATAAACAATAACCACCTTTATTTAACATCTTTAATATGTTAAACACATATTAAAATTACTTTAGTATTAAATTTAATACCTGAGAATTAAAATAAACAATAACAACCTTTTTTTAACATATTAAATAATTAAAACACATATTAAAATTTCTTTAGTATTACATTTAATAACGGAGTATTAAAATAAACAATAACCACCTTTTTTTAAACATATTAAATATTAAAAACACATATAAAAAATATAAAATGATACACATTAAAAGACCTGAATATTAATAAAAAATGAATACAACTACCAAACAAATACTTACCAATGCGTTGTAATAGTATACATTGTAATGGCTTGCGTTGTAATGGTATATGCGTTGTAATGGCATGCGATGTAATGGTGTCTGCGTTGTAATGGTTGCGTTGTAAAGGCATTGCGTTGTAATGCCTGCGTTGTAATGGATGTCTCCCATATATGGTGCTCAGATTTCCCTTTGATTCCAGCCACATTCCAGACCAGAAATGAGAACTTCAGAGTATTAACAACTCTGAGATTGCTAGCAGGTAGTTGTGTTCCTCCATATTGTGTTACGGTTGAAGTCAAATAATCGAGCCATTGGGCAGATGTATATGGAATTCCAGTCTGCGCTGAATGTCATTGAGGTTAGGATTTTGCTGTGGATGAGAATGTGTAGTGAGACCACTCAAGAATCCAAAGGCTGTTTTTGGAGATGGATGAGAGGAGAGGAGAAGGGTGACGGGTACCTCCTAAGGTGGAGGCAAAGTTGTGGTTCTGGGCCATGGGGGCCAGTCTCCTCCTTGAGTTTGTGTACTATAGATTGGGGGCAGGCTGTACATTCTTGTGGAATTACTTGAGGTCTGCTGGAAATGAGAAGTAACTTCTAGGGAATGACCCACTGAATTCACACAGATAGCTGTCAAAGGTATTGTTAGGGACTGGTAGAAATCAGAGCCAATGGTACCTCTCAGAATACCACCAGCCGGTGTGTTATGGCTGCCTGGAGTTGGTAGCAGTGGGCTAGGGTAGTGGGGTAGGATGGTAGCTCAAGTAACAATTCGATCCCCCACATAAAAAATGTATCCTTGAGCAGCCAAACGGAATTAGTCAAATCTGGGCAGGACCACATAGTGATAGTGATGTCACTCCCCCTTTGGGCTGGGTTTTCCCTAAACTCAATGGACTCTAGATGTGTAGAGTTGATATGTCTTGTGCATTCAGCTGCCCCAAGCAGTTTCAAAATGGTACTCCTGTTGAGGATATTGTGTTGCCCCCAGAAATTTAATGTGGAATAAACTCAAGTTTATTTGTTGTAAAATTGTGGGTGTGTGCCATTTGCTGCGTTGCTGCTTCTAAAGTCTCAGTTTTGTAAGTCTATGTGCTCAGTGGGGCTATTAAAGACCTCGCAGAAGAAGGAGGATGGATGGTAGCAACGATGGGCCTTTGAAGGTCTGTACAAAAGTATTCTGTACCAGAATTATGGTACATGAGAGCTGATTTGGGGATAGCGAGCTGTTTAGAAGATTCAGGCAAAGCCAGTGGATCAGTTGCCTGAACTGCGGATGGTCCAGACCAAGTAGATGTAGAGGCATCACTCCTTAAGAAGAGTGTGATGGGTCCAGCAGTGGCAGTAACAGAGTTCACAGAGTGACTGCTGTTAACATAAGATATACCTGTTGATTACTTGTGCTCATGTGATGGAGATGCTGGTGCTGCGAAAACATGCTGGTGAAGCGAAAGTTCAGTCTTCCCTCCCTCGGCACTATCCTCATTATGGGGCTCATTACGATGGCGGGCGGACAAAGTCCGCCCGCCACTGCAACGGAATGCGGGACTGTCCGCAAGGGGTGCGGCGGTCCCGCCATGGGTATTAGGATGCCACGGTGGCGGTGGCAGCCCATATTGTTCGCATTGCGGTGGGCGGTGCTGTCAGCAGCACCCGCCGCAATGCGAAAAACGCATGTTGTGCATTTGAATGCACAATGTGACAGGCACCGCGCGGTGCCTGCCACCTTGTACATTCAAATGTTGGTACCCCCCATGTGCACCCTCCACCCCCCCAAAACCTGGGGGCCCGCAACGGGCCCCCAGAAGCAAAGACCACATGCCTTTCCATGGCGGCAACACCGCCATGGAAAGGCAGCTTTCCGCCAACATCCTAATATGGATGGTGATGTCTTGCAGACACCGCCACCATATTAGGGTCCTTTACCGCCCGGTCCCCTGTGGGACCGGCGGAAAACCGGCAGACGGTCTTTCCGTCCGCCGGGCTCCCCCCGCCATCGTAATATGGCGGGGGGGGAAATGGCATGCGGGCGGTGAGAAATGGCGGGCAGATCGCCACCGCCATACGGGCGGTGGCGATCCGCCCATCATTGTAATGACCCCCTATAATCTGACTTTTGTGTTAAATTTCAGTTAAATAGGGGATAGACTCTGATTTGGATATTGCTGGAGAGCTGCTTGCTTGGGACTTAGGAGTGGCTACCAGGCTGGCTGGATGATCATTGCCAGTGACGACCTGCGGAGCAGGAATTAGGCAAGGAAGAAGCAGAAAGTAGCTGACTCTATGCTTGTGTCTTGCCTTTCAAAATCTTTTGCGCTCTATTTTTGTTTGAGTCTTTGCTGTGTCTAATATCTGGGGAGCAGGAGAAGCCCTCTCATGGAGTGGGCTGTTGTTGCCGATTCATGAATTGGGAAAACAGCTCCAGGGGTGCCCACATTGGGTGTTGTACAGCCTGGAGGCATGGATTCTAATTCAGTGGGTTGCTCGAAAGCGGACTCTGTGAGTGTCTTGGTGTGAACAGGGTTGGAGGTGGGGAGAAAAATGCCTGCAATAGATGAATTTGCTGGAATGCCCTTGGAGAGTGCTGCAGCCATACTAGGGTCCATGATGCATTGTTGCTTCAGAATTGAACCTGTCTGGTGGGAGGTTGATGTAGAAATCCAATCAAGAACAGCGTCCAGCTTTTGAGGTATCCTAGCAAAGGCATTAATAGTGGTTGTTGAAGGGCAGGAATTGTACACAGCAGCTGGATCTGACTGTACCTTAGTAATAAGATTATTCAGGGCAGACAATTTGGTATCTATTTCCACAATGTGATCTCCTTGTGCACTAAGGATGTTCACTTGCATGTTGAGTTTGTTGGAGTGGTAGGACATGGATGCTGAAACTGCATCCAGATTATTGAGCAGAGTATTCCAGAGGTTAGGAGATGAATTATGCTGGTATGTCCCATCGGTCTGCCTACAAGATGATTTGTGTTGCAGATTACATTCTTCCCATAGGTACATTCGGTCGGAGTGACCTGCTGAATTGAAGCCATAAATTCCAAAAGCCTCTTCTGTGGAAGCATGGCTAGGCACTCCCTGAGTTGAGCTAGTGGCCGAAGCCTATGAGGAAAAATGTTTAACTTGATGGGACTCCAAGGGGTAGAAGGAATCAGGTGGTAAATGAAGTTACTTCTGGTGTTATTCCAATCAGATAGTTGGACACATGGACTTACCAATGCTGGACTAGTTGACGGACATGCCAGGCTGGTCGCATCATCTAAAAAGTTTCTCCTTTTATCATCGCCCCTGTTTGAAGTATTATCAATGTTTGCTTTTGTTCCAGAGTAGATAGAATGGTCAAAAACTGTCTCCAAGAGCAATACATTTCCCTTCTGCAGGTTTGTGGCATGGGCCTGTGGTGAGGTAATCAGCATTGTGCTGCACTTATGCAGGGGGCCATGGTTAGCATGAACGCTTCCTTGTGTGACTTTTGAGGGCAGAAGGGAGTTGTCTGCTGAAGGGCATGGTGCAAGGTGTGTGGATTTCCTACCCCCGCTGCTGGGCATGGGTTTATTAGAAATGAAGTAATCCTTAATCCTAGGGTGCTTAGGTAATGTGATATGGAGCTATGCGTGGTGCCAGACAGGGATGACACTTGCAAAGTCATGGTTTCACTGATCTCAGTCTCAGTGATTGTTGACACATCTCTCTTGCCAGACTGCTTAGCGGCTTTATTCCTCTCCCCTTCTTGCTGGTGTTGTGTTGGCCCACCCCCATGTGTTTCCTGAACATATAATTATGTGGCTGGTTATGCAAAGTCAACGTTGGGGTCAGTAGGGCAGGAGCTGTGGGCTAGTGTCTGTGGATTTTTGCACAATATAGAGGTGAGTGAATGTACAGCTGGAGAGCAATGTCCCAGTTCTTACTCCAGCACCGCCTCACCCCCCCCTGTAGTAGAGCATGCTCAATAGGAGTCGAGGGGCACAAGCATGCTACACAAGAGCTCTGAGGTGCTCATGGTTGATTAATGAGAGGTAATAACATGTTAACTGTGGTGCAGAACAAAGCAAAGGTGCGGGGCCTGCTGAGGCTACTGGGTGGATAAAACGTCCTGCTTGACCCTGCTTAAACCTAGCAGCCGCCTAATTCTGGCCTGCTTCTGGCGGTTATGCTGTGTATGTGAGGTCCACTGGTGCCTAGCATTCACAAATAAATTCACGGAGGTTACACCCCTTGCACCCATTTGGTGCCCTCTTGATGCTCTATTGGTGCCCTTGTGATTGCCTTAATGCTCCCTTGGTGTGCCTGGCTCCTGATGCCCACTTTTCCCGGTATAGTGTCAGCACTGGACACCGAAGCAGGCACAATCGGCACTGGCCTAACACCGGCCACCTCCATGCCGTGCCACAGCCTAGTGCTTGCTGCAGGACTTCTGCCCAGTCAAAATCAGAGTTCAGACGGAGTCCAGGCATCACACAGTTCACAATTTTCAGCTCATAGTTCCCCCCCATAGCCAGGGCTGAGTTGGGGGGAGCACACCCAGTCTGCAGGCTGCACCCGAACTAATGGGATCACCTCTGCAGACTCATAGCTCAACCACTAGCCACGACCTAGGTCCTCTGCACCACCTGCCCCTGTTACCCAAGAATGCGGGCCCTACCAGCTCTGGGATTGACATTTAGGCTGGCTTAAACTGGCACTAGTGCTGGCGCTGAAGGTCATCTATGGCATCAATGAGCAGAGCAGGGCTCAGCAACTGCCTCCCAGCGCCACCAGCATCGTTGAACAAGATATTACTGCTTTTGTCTGTCACGTCATGCCACGCCCACTCTGGGCCTCACTGAACCGAACCAGTCCAAGCCAGAGGAGAGGCCTGCAATAAGGGCAAGGAAGAGGGTCCCCCTTGGCAATAACAGCCAGCAAAAACAGCCAGGTAAGCAAGCAGATGAAGGCAGGAGGTGGGAGGAGGTGATGATTAGTGGCAAAATTATCAGGGGCCATGCAGATCCGCACAGCAGCAAGGTGCAACATGGCAGTAGCTGCTTCCTCTCCTTCGCGCTGTGTCGCGTCTCGGCATTCAGAATCCAGAAATTATGTATTGGGTTCTACTCAGGAGTCACTCAGGCTGTTTCCAGGTGTGGGTTCAAGATGGTGGGAGCCTTTTATGTCCCTGTGGTGCTGAACAGGAAGCCAGCAAACTAGCTCTTGGAGTCAATCTGGTAGTCTTGTGTGCAGGTGAAGATGTGGGGCTCAACAGCAGGGCTCGTCTCTGAGAGTTCAAGGCAGGCTCCAGGCAGCAAAGCAGTCCTTTCAGGTACAGCAGCAGTCTGACAGAGTGGATAGCAGGTCACAGCATCAGGCAGTCCACTGATATACTGCTGCAGGTCCAGTAGTAAACTGAAGAGTGGGTCTGAACTATACCCTAGTGCCCTTGTTCTGGAAGGTGGGAGAAGCTTCTGGAAAGGTCTTTGAGGTGCATGGATTTTCCTGATTCCCTGCTCTGGCTCCACGCTGGCTGCTGTTACAATTTAGGGTCATTTAGCCCTGTGAAGACAGAGCACAGGCGATTCCGTTAATAGTAGGGCTGTGCTCATTTCCTCCCCCCTTCCTGCCAACAGATGGCCTATTCAGGCACACCTAATCCCTCTATTGTGTGATGGTCTGGGAGGAGTTCACAAAGTCAAACTGTCAGGGGCAATAGAGTGCCAGCGAGCAAGATGGCTGCACTTAGGTGAGGCTCCTGCCGTTGGAGGCCTAATCCGACATTATCCTGCCCCAGCTGTCAACATCGTGCCTTAAATAAGCACCACAAAAGACCGAGAAAATATGAGGAACTAATTGCTGTGAGCTCAAAGTGATAGCAAGCACTCAGGGGTGAAGGATGAGACTGCGGCCTTGCCAACGAAATCAGGCGAGCAAGACAGAAAATGGTGATCATGCAATGCAGCTGTGGCCGAGATGAATAATCGTCCCCAGAGTGGGGTGGAGGAAAACAGAAGGTCTGCTGGGACTGACTGGGGATGTGGGGAAGTGTGCCCCTGGCCGACTAACTTGCTATCACATCATCGGGCGGCGGGGGTGCTGAGCTGTGAGTTGCCACCATGGCCCATAAACTGCAGAAGAATATCCCTGGATAGGTGGCAGCCTGGGATGCGACCGGGACATGGGCGATCTGGGCAACCTTCGGGCCCTGTATCAACCCCTACCTGTCTGCTGAGGTGACGCCATGCCCTGAATTGCCGGTTGCCGCCAGCAAACAGCTGGCAGGTGAGGAGCGAAGCGGGCATGCTTAGGGAATATCAATGAGGACTTAGAGGGCGCGCAGGCTCCCTTGGTAAGGCTACATGCTGGCGACCGGCTAACCTGACAGGCCTTAATGCTTGCCCCTACACTGCCTGGAACACGATGCACCCCAAAATCGGGTGAGCGCCTCACCACACTCCAGGGTGCTCTGCTAACAGGAGTGGGATGTGAGACAGAGCAGGAGGAGTAATTGGATGCCCTCGCTACACTAGTGGTTCTCGCGGCCATTGCTGGCTGATCGGGGGTGACACTCCTATACTTTGGGAAAGCGTTGAAAACTCTGGGGCATTGAAATGCACAACTGTCCTCCTGGCCTCTGGGGGCTGCCCTGATTCGGCCTGCAAAGCTACCTGATCAACAAGTGAGTTGTGGGCAAACTATCTACTCCTCTCGTAAGACTTACACTATTGATCACCAGTTAAGGGTGTGCAATCAAATACACAAAACACATGGGTGGCTGCTGCTGGCTGGGAACTCCAGATGTCTTCCTAACTTGAGAAGCAAGTGTTCACCATAATTTTCCCCCCCTGGCCTGCACATGCCTCTCTGGTGATTATGCAGAGATGAGGCGTGGCTGTGGCAGGACGAACTTCTCTTCGGGTTGGGGGTGTGTGGGTGCCCGCAGGGTACACTAGACACATGTATATCAACATCACCTCTCCCTGGGTTGCTGTTTGCTGTGCTGTGGCGGACACCATGGCGAAAAATGATTCTAGACAAACTAGACTACAATTTGACACCTGTAGGTCTGCCCACACTGTTGACAAATCCGCTGACCACAGTAACTCTGATGATGCCCCCGTGAAGGAGTCGTCTGGACAGATGACATGAAGTCTTTACTACTTGCAATGAAACAAAGTCTTACCTCCATTGAATCCAAAATGTATTCCATGTGTGCCAGAATGGACACTATCATGCACAAGCTTAAAAAACATAATGGAAGCATTGCTAAAACTGAACAATGTTTATCTGTAGTGGAGGATACAGTCACTGATATGAGTGAACAACTCCTGAGTATGGAAAAAGTTCTCAAAATAAGCTCCTCAAAAAATGAAGATTTTGAAGCTAGATCTTGCAGAAACAGTCTAGGTATTATGGGAATACCTGAAACTACAAATACTGGCAAGATGGAGGACTTTGTGGAACATCTACTAGTCACGGTGTTTGGAGCAGAACCTTTCTCCAAGGTGCTAATCGTGGAACGCGCACACTGAGCCTTGATGATCTGGCCTCTGCTGGGTGCAGCAGAACATCCTCTCATTGCCTGACTGCTAAATTACAGAGATGGAGACACTGGTTTGAGACAGGCCAGAGAGAAGCGTGTGCTACAATTCGAGGGAAACACAGTGTTCATCTACCCAGACTTCACATTGACTATTCAGGAAACTCATAGGAAATATATTCCCATTAAGCAGATATTACAGCAAGTCAACATTCAATATGCGATGCTATACCCGGCGGGACTCCACATCACTAATCTGGGCAAGGTCAAAATCCTTAATAATCCTCAGAAGACCAAAGAGTTTCTGAAACGCAGTCTGGAGAGATGGTCCACTTCCACAAGATCAACACATGCATCTAGACCCTCTTCACCACTGTCAGAGGTGGAATAACTTCCTTATATGGACAGCGGCAGAGTATGAAGATGGTGATCTTATGGGCGCAGCCTAGTCAATAGCACGTCCTGAGTGGAATGTAACTTTGTTGTACAGCTAGGCTATGACAGCAGTCTCGGATACTGCAACTGTCCTTATTTCAGAATAGTCTACAACGCAACGCATTTACCAGTGAATGCAATTGCATTGAGGCAGTTGCTGGCTACACACATTTACCCTGGACACCCTCATTTACTGGAGTAGTAATTGCCTGTGACTCTAGCTGACCCCCCCAAAGAATCCACCTAATATGACTTACGTTCTGTGGCTTTTCTCATATTCTGATTCTTCTCTCCTAGCTAAAATACCTACACCTCTTTCTACTTCCCCTCAGATCTTCACTGTACTCACTCACTAATTTAATTTTATGACTCCTATCTTACTTTACTCATTCTACAATCCTTCCTTCTGTCCCTGGGTTGATATTGTTCTGTCACTAGTTATGAAACACATGCCCTGTTTAGCCGAGGCAGCATGCAGACCCTCATTTCATCCAGATTTTGGCATCATGTTTGCCATGTCACTGTTTGTTTTCAGGGAGGAAGACACATTTCTTGAGGGATTGGGTCGTCAGAGTGGGAGGAGAAAGGTAAGGGAATTGTTACGTTTTTTGGTTCACTATGTATCTACTCAATATAGCACCATCACATATACTGTCTCTACAAACACGCCCCACTGATGGAATGGGAAACGCTCTCAAATTCTGTCATCTCTCCAGTCAACATGGCTGACAATGGGCAATCGCATCAAAGCGGCACGCTGGATAGATATAAATGCTTAGCATGGAATGTGCAGAGCTGGGTGATCCATGCAAATATTGCCATAGATTAGCATACCTTGATAGACACCATATCAGTATCACCCTACTTCAGGAAACTTGCATAGGGGCTTCTGCTCACAATAAAATTGCTACTCGCTGGGTGTCCCATAGATGTTTTTGTCTCACTCCACATATGCAAGGGGCACTGCGACACTCATAGGAAACGGTAGCCCGTACGCCCATAAGGGTTCCCTTACCGATCCTCATGGGTGCTATACACTTTTGTGGGGAAGACTTGCCTTCGTATCTATCACTATTGTTAACCACTATGGCCCTCACACTGACGATCCAGTTTTTTTCGATCGACTCAGGGGTCTAATTGTCAACACCGGTTCCACATATATTCTTTGGGGAGGAGATTGTAATGTGGCCCTAAATGCACAATATGACAGACCCACACCACACTCTTCACCTGATGACGAGGGAGGGCACTTTACACTCGGGAGTACATAATAGCTGGTCCAGAATAGATTACTGGCTCATAACTAGAGGACTGGGTGCCTAGCTCTGGGAGGCTAGCCACCTAGCGTGCACCTATTCGGATCACTCCCTGGTACTTATGGCACTATGCCCGCCAGATGCTCCATCCCCACTCGCTTCTTGGCAGCTCTATCCAACATTGCCTTTTGATGAGGCATTTTCAGAGGAAGTGAAACTAGAGGTAGTTGAATTCTTTGATAGGAACAGACTCAGTCCCGCAGAACAGCACAGTCTGGGAGGGCTTTAAGGCCACCATATGTGGCATATGCCTGACCAGGAGTGGGGGTGTTCTCGGCTCCATCAGTGATTATCTTGGTAGACTGGAATGAGACAGCAATGACCAGTAAGATCAGGACAGCTATCTCAGACTTCCATGAAAGAGCTGAACGGGAGTGCCTATACCGTGGCAAATGTTTTGCAGCAAGGGAGCATGGCGAGGGAGAGAGACCGGGATGCGCACTGGTGACCCTAACACGCAAACCACGAGACAATAATTCCATCCTTGAAATACAGGACGAACACATTAGCACAGTTCGGGACACTTCAGAAATTCTACAAGTATTCTCCAAGTTCTATCTGCACCTATATACTATTCGCAGGACTTAAACAGTGAACATAGATGCATATCTGGAAGATATCCCACTAGAATGGCTCAGTAATGTGCATAGGGAATTCCTTTCTGCAGATATTGAGGAAGACAAAATTTGGGCGGGCCTTATGCAATTACATTTGGGTAAAGCTCTTGGTCCTGACGGGCTACTAGTAGATTTTTATAAAACGTACATTGGAACACAAGACCCGATTTTAAAGTTGGTAGATTATAAAGCAAAGGAGATTGATCAACTACCACCCACTATGAGGGAGGCAATGTTAATCACTTTGCACAAGCCTGGTAAACCTGCGGAGCTTTGTGATTCTTATAGACCCATCTCCCTTAAGAATTGAGATATTAAAATTTTTGAAAAAATTCTGGTAAATCGCCTAAGTCTCCTGATGACCTTTTTTGTACTACCTGACCAGTGAGGATTTGTCCCTGAGTGGGCTACCTCGCATAATTTATTAACATTGTTTGCGCTCCTCCAAGACAGTGACCCATAGCTAGCCGTGGTGGCTGGCTTTTTAGACGCCACTAAGGCTTTCATTTCGGTTGAATGGGATTACCTGCTGGTGGTTTTAAGATGTATGGGGTCCCCACTCCTGGCTAGGATCGAACTGCTTTATTCCCAACCAACAGCTAAAGTACAGATTAATGGGACCTGTTCTGTCCCTTTTCTCATTCAGCAAGGCACCCGGCAGGGGTGCCCACTGTTGCCACTACTTTTCTCGCCGGCGGTGAGCCACTCACTGCCATGCTATGACACCGTCAGTAATAGGGCATAAGATACCCTGCCAGGCATATATTGGTGTCACTATATGCTGACGATATCATGATCTACTAGGGATCCTCATTACAGTCTGAATGGGACACTGCATAAATTTGTCTGCTTGGGGGAAATCTCAGGTATCCAGATTAATTGGGAAAAGCCTCACATTTTTTCCCTTACCCCAGCCACTGCACAATTCCATCCTGACTACTCTCTACAGTGGTATGACACAGAACTTCAGTATCTGGTAATATTGATTTCCAGAGACAGGGAAGAACTGATCCGAACAAATTATGGTATTGCTATTGTCGCGATCACGGACAAAATTGCGAGATGGATATCATTGCCCAACTCCCTTGCAGGACGTGTCTCTCTTATAAAAATGGTAATATTATCAAAATTGTTTTATTTACCTTTAGAATTCCTTAATCGCCGGGGTGACACTTCTTCAAAGCACTGAAAACACAATTGATGCAATTAGCATGGGCGGGTAACAACCACGCATTCAAGGAAACATACTCACAAAGCCCTTTTCTGGGGGGGCTTTGAGGCACCAGACATGGAGCTATACTTTCTCGTTGCCCAAGCGCACTATGCTATACACTGTCACATGCCCACCTCTTTCATGCCGCACCTAGCTATAGAGCAGGGTTACATGGCCCACATCCCATCAACAGCGTATTTGGGCACTAGCAAAAGTGTGCCCGGGATAGGGGGCTCCACGGTTGTGTGCACAATGGCAGCATGGGTCAGACTGGCCAAACGACTTAGTAAACCTATACTGTACTCACCACAGGTCCCATTACCCTATCACTTTGCATTCCCCGTGACACATGAAGCAGCTTGCTGAGCTATGCTTCTGAAGATTGAAATCAACACCTGGGAAGACTTGTGCTCTGATGGTATATTCAAAGGCCGGGATGAATTTTCCCCAGAGTAATGGCGACACTGCTAGATATCTTTCACTATGTAAGACTCGTACATAACATTAAGGCAGCCGCTCCTGACTTTCCACACAAGCCTATCACATTTAGTACATTACACACCCTGCTCAATTCTACAGGTCCTAGACATCTTATGTCAATCCTTTACCACTCTGCCCAGCTTGAATTGCCTGAGCATGCTGGTCACGTTTGGGCTGGATGGGAAATGGTACTCGAGACACCTATAACAGATAAACTGTGATTCTACTTTCGTCAACAGACGGAACATATCTCCTCCAGCAGCAGGTTTCAAATCATACATTTTAAGCTCTTATACCATGTGTACTATACACAGGCTAGACTGCGTCGCTATCGCTTAAGACCTGACAATAAATGTACCTGGTGTGGCGCAGAGGGGGCAGATTTTCTCCATTTGGCCTGGTCCTGTGGACCGATACAGGTGTACTGTCACGACATTGAAGAAGCACTAGCCCTAATGATAGGTCACTCTATCAACCTCACACCATTATTGGCACTATTGGGACACACAGCTGAGATAGAAGCGGGTTTCAGGAAATATGCTGCACTCTGTCTCCTGTTAGCCAAGCACAGGGTTGCATGCAAGTGGGGTAGAGGGCATGCACCAAAATAGCAGGAGTGGCTACAAGACCTAATATATTGTAAAGGCCAGCTTACCACATATACAGAGCTACTACCCCCAGTTCTTAACCCAGAGATATATGGTAACCTCTGAAAACATATCCAATAACACAGACGCCCGCTGCTTCTGAGGCACACTTGGCACAAAATGCAGGGAGTGATCCCCCTGAGGGTGTTTCTTAGCATCTCACCGAAACTGGAAGCTGCATATTTTATGCTGACAGGTTATATCTGGTCTAGCTGAAGTGGTACTGGGTTACTGAAAATGAAAATTCTGATTAGATTGTGTCAGTACACCAGATGCATTTGGACAACTGGCTATGTAACTGTATATATAACACTATCTAAGCCTATTCATGAAGCCGGTCTACTCGGCAAGAGAGAGTTTGATTTAGTCTGGAAATAATAAGAAGGTGGAAATGATTATTATGATGGTGACAGTTATTTCTGCAATGACAGCTGTTTGATGGATACCACATTTATAATATATTGTATGTAAAAAAAAATGAAGAAAGTTTAAAAAAAAAACAAAGTCTAACTGTCAACAAACCCAGTTATGTGAACCAAAACAGGCTTCAGGACAAAGTACTAGGGGCAGGAAAATGCCAACTTTCTAAAGGTAAACCAACTGCAACAGATAACCCCCATCAATCATAGATATGACAAACAATTAATGTGCCCTCATAATTACGCCAAGCCTGTACTAAATAAGCATCTAATTCTTTTTCATTATTCACTTTCAATATTCCTGTTCACATATACACCAAGCCCTACCATTCCCTGATTAAAACTTTGAGCCTGGAGATAGTTTCTCATAATGAATCTCGTAAATGTTTCTAATAAAAAAGAAAAAATACATTCACATCTTAAAGTGGTGAAACAAAATTGACTAAATCATATGTAATTAACATCATAGGGACATTACTCAAAAACCTATATCTTTAATACATAGATTTACATAAACAAGTGTCCAACATATAACACATATAGTCATTCAATTGCATCATATAATATTATTTTTAGACATAAAAAATCCGGTGGCCCTAAAAGGTTGGGGCCTACCAATACATCCTTCTGTATATTTTGACAGTCCAACTTCAATTTATATTTGACAAATATTTCTATCAATATCTTTGCTGTAGGTACACCCTCAATCTAATGTAATATGGCGGCACGTGTCAACCTTCTGGGGAGTCTAAAACAAGGATGAAGGTCTTCCTCAGGGCTCAAAGATTTTGTGTGGGATACTGCGCAAAGGGCAAGAGAACTCCATATCAGAAGAAACAGGATAGAGTGAGTACATACCCTTCAGCATGTGTCCAATAATACACTGTCATGCTTGTAAGATAAAGGGAACCCAATATTCATTTAATCTTAACAAGGAATCAATAGATATTGTGCCTTCCAAAATGACATTATAGGTTACCTTTGTTTTCTTTGTTTGGACTTGGTCAGAGCTAGACTACACATGGGCATTGTGGTGTTTTAGCAATGTGCCTAAAGGATGTAATAAACACTTGTGAGCTAAATAGTGATTTTTAAGAGAAAGGGCACTAGGAAAAAACCTCAGAGAGAAACATACCTTCTGGGCATCAGTATCAATTTATAGTGCCATTCCAGCAAGGTTCCACATCACCTTAGCAGCGCCCTAGCCATGTGCATGCCAAACGTGGTCAAGGCGTTGTCCCGGGAAAACAATTCCTCGGTTCAGTGTGTGCCTGTACACCTCAACAGGGCGATTTCTGCTGTTCTTTTCCGGTCTACAAAATAGCTCTCTTCATGTGACTCGTACAGACGTGAGGGTTGTAATTATATGGTAGCCTACTCGACGTCAGCATACGTAATCAGAGTCTGCAAGTTACGTGATCAATATATAGCTGGAAAATGTAGTGAAACACCAAACCATAGGCACTTAACAATCAGATGTGATGAAGAATCATCTTACATACTGCGTAATTTAAAAATGTAGACCTACCCTTTAAACCATTTATTTGATTAAGCAAATAAGTTCCCAATTTCCAAAAACTCATTCAAACCTTTCTCTATTGTGTGGAGGCAAAGTATCATCTGAGCCTCCATTCATAGCAACAAAGATTCCACATTGTTTCCCTTGACACATCTAAGCACTGTCCCTTTCATGTCAGACACTGAGTGATTAATTTCCACATGGTATTGAACCATCAGAGCATGTAATGTTTTACATTAAATCCTGGATTCATACTGTACTATTCTTTTCTAATCTCCTGATTTGTCTTGCCTATATATGCTTTCTCACAAGGGCAAAGTGCACCGCACACAACATTTTTTGTGTTACAATTTATAAATTCTATATGTTTGATTTGTACTCCATTATAGTTTAATTGTTCACCTTCAATCGAATTTTCACACTTAGAGCAACAACCACCCTGATGATGACCCCCTCAGTGGTGGAAAGTTGAGCAAGGATTTTATGGCACTGGTTTGGATTTTCTTTGTTGTGTTTGATTTTACTAAGTTGTCATGGATATTCGGGTTTTAATAGCGAAAATTGGTGACTCCTTGAATCTCTGCCAATGGTAAGGCAATCATTTATAGATGAATTAAAACAAGTGACACAATCAGTCATTCTAAACTGAAGCTAGACATTAATGGAACTTATAATGAAAGCAAAAATCTGGAAAAAAATAAAGAGCCCTTCATTAATATTGGAAAAACAGAACACATAAAAGAGAGCTGACATAAAACAAGAAACAAAAGGAGGTCTACCAGATCCGATCCCCCCAAAAAAGGCCAACTGTGCCAATATCTCCACAGACTCTCCTAGAGTCAATTCTCAGACAGATAACTTGGCTATGACATCCGCTGTTTCTCACAAATTGATTATGTCACAAGAAGGGCAATCCAAACATTGCAAAGGCCATCTATAGCATGTCTAATCCTAATGAGTATGAGACTGTGATCAAACTAAAAAAAAGATTTTAAAAAGTGGAGAAAATGTAATAAGCAAAACAAAATTACCTAAAGGAGACAGCTACTTCCAAAAAAGCGCTAAACCAATCAATAGGAAACCAGACTACCGGGTAAGGCCCTCACTCAGAATGCAAACTTGGGCCCTCCAGTCAAACCGCTGTGGCTATGGGCTTGAGAAGACACACAGTGCCAGCAATAACTCATCCAGACCAAAGCAGTAATTACGTTTTACAGAAAAGCAAATTAGCAATGAAAACACCAACATACAATCAGAGATGTATTAGTTCAGTCTAATAAAATAAAAAGTAAACTGATCTTAAATGGTTATCAAGAAGCGCCAACTGTTGCAGAACGCGAAGACATGCAAAAAGAGTGAGGAACGATAGACAGGGGAAGAATCCTATGGAAGACTGAATCTGAACCTAGCCTTAAAAAAGTCTTCAAAGCCCAGTATCTCAATTTTCAAAACAGTCGCAAAGATAATACATTATTAAGGTCAGCTTTACCAGATGTAAGTCCCAAGATCTGGTGGAGAAACTCTAAAACGAGTGAAAATTGAAGGGCTATCATTAGACACCAATTCACCAAACCCTAATTTGGGAACACCATGCATGGAAATTATATTGAGGATGATTATGCCATTTTTAGAAAAAAACTTTAGAAAAACAATGCTTTCTTGCACAGTACTTTTCCCCTCAAAAAAACCACACACACATTTTGCTACATTTTTGCTATATTTTCAGCTCAATTGGGTGCTTTCTGAATCCCTAACATGTGGAAAAGAAGGACATAAATTTTATCTGGACATCTTTTGTGAAGAAAACTTTTAAAAGGCTTAAGCTTGAAGTGCTGTAGACATCTAAAAAATGGCTCAGCACAGGACAGGGGGAAGGCCTCAGCAGCTAAGGAGTTGATAAATCATTGCAAGGCTTAGAAATAACCTGTGATCCTCTATTTGTGATAATTATTTCTGATAAACCACGGAATATGGCAATGGGGCCGATTCCGATCTCGGCCGGTAGTGCTCCGAATCGGATTCGGATTCACCGGATCCGATTCAGAGCCCTGTT
This sequence comes from Calotriton arnoldi, assembly GCA_963921515.1. NCBI lineage: Eukaryota > Metazoa > Chordata > Amphibia > Caudata > Salamandridae > Calotriton > Calotriton arnoldi. Next base: position 709,999 of record CAWUFW010009332.1, on the reverse strand, counting down.
TCCCGACCGAATCGTACGCGGGTCTGGCCGAGCGAGTACGATGCAAGCACCCGCGAAATCGCCGACCGACTCGAACGCGGCTTCAACACGCTCCGACCGACTCGCATGGACACGACTCGCACCGCGCTATGGAGACGTTTCCCGGCCGGGTAAGTACGATGCGCGCCGCGAGCAGTCCGACCGACTCGCGCCGTCCGGCTCGAAAAAGCTGTCGGAGCCGGACTTTGGGGGTCCGTGTCGGACCCCCCTGTACGCGTAGCCACGCAAGTCGCACACAGGGGGGACCCATGGGTCCCCCCTACCTGTGCATGTACGCCGCGATGCGCATGGACGCATACTTGCTGTAGGGGGCGCCCTTGTTCGCCTCGCACCCATTGAGTCAATGGGAGCCCGCGTACGCGTTGTACGACCGCATCGTACTCGTCCGGTCGGACTGCTAGGGTCCGATTCGGTCGGAATTCTCTCCGGGTCCGGCTCGGTCGGAGAGATTTCCGGCCGGAATCGGAATCGGCCCCTATGTCTTTAAAAAACATCTTAAATTGGAAGCAGATATTATCTTAGCTATGGGAATAAAGTGAACCCTTTTAGTACAGGAGTAAAAGTATCCACCACCACTAGTATGGTAACCTACCTTTGTGAGGAAGGCAGTTCTGTTATAAAGTCAGTGGAGATGTGGGACCAAGATATGCCACACACTGGAAAGGGTTGCAAAAGTCCAGCTGGTTTTTCACTGGATGTCTTTGCTTGAGCACATAGAATACACTTCTTGATTGTTCTATTCTCTTTTGAATTCAAGGCCATTAAAACGTGTGTCAACAAATCCTTATTCTTACAAAGGCCAAGGTGGCCTACTGTGGACTTGTCATGACATGTGTATAGGCGCAGTTATATGTCTTCATTGGGGATATTGAGTCTCTTGAAATGTATTAAGAATCGCTTCTGGGCATTTCTCTTATTAGACATTTCTGAGATTAACTCACCTTTATACACTGCACATTCAGACCTGTTAGCAGAAGATAATGGAGGCATCCTAAGTTTAGGTCTGTTAGTGACTAGCCGTTTGAGGATGGGACATGCTGATTCAAAAAAACACTAGAATTAAAAGGTGGAGCAAAAAGGTTGAGGCATGCACTTGCACTATTTAAACACCAGCTAGGCAAATGGACCAAGCAACTTTCTGTGTTGCACTGCGTCCCCCCTTGTTGTATAGTCATCCATGGTCTAGTCCCTCATTTTTGTTAGTTTTCTCCTGTTCGGGAGTTCTGGAATTCTGACCTCTGCCTGCTTACCTGACCTTGGCTCAGCTTGAATACACCATGGCATGTCATCTTGAAGATGATACATTTTTGTGGGAGTGCGCTACTCTAGTGAGGATGTCATCTTCTACAATATTTTGCTCGCTGAGCCTTGAAGGCCTATTGCCGATGCTGCTGCATTAGCGCTTAAAGTGCAATGAGACCCGCGGCATTCAGGACACACTACTCACATGGGGATTTAATCTCCTACAATACCTTGCCCACTGAGCCCTGAAGGAGGTGGTCTGCTGCCAACGCTTCTGCATTAGTCCCTAAAAGCGGCAGCAGACCCAGGGCACGTGGAACGCGCTACTTGCACTGGAGACTTCATCTCCTACAATTCTTTGCCTTTGAGTCCTGAAGCAGGGGCCTGTAGCCAACGCTGCTGCATTAGCGCTTAAAATCGCCAGGAGACCCGTGGCATGTGGGATGTGCTACTCACAGTGGGGATTTCATCTCCTGCAATACTTTGCCCGCTGAGCCCTAAAGGAGGGTCCTGTTGTTGACACTGCTGCATTAGTGGTTAAGAGCGTCAGGAGACATGCGGCATGCGGGATGCGCCTACCATGTGCCCCAGCCAACACCAGGCCAAGAGCTGGCCTGTCTGAGCCCGTCCGAGTCCAGAGGATGCCGGGCTGGGCCCACTCTCTTGGTTTTGTCTTATTTTCAGCATCCCTATATCATGGTTAAACAAAAATTGCCCACCTCCATGTACTGTACGTTGATAATGAACTTCTTGACAAGTGCTATGGGCTCGATTGACAAAGAGATTACTTCGGTGGAAGAGAGACTGGTGACATGCCACCAAACATCAGCAGTTATTGATAGCATTTTACCTTCGCCCACTTTGACTCATAGGGGCCGATTCCGATCTCGGCCGGTAGGGCTCCGAATCGGATTCGGCTTAACCGGATCCGATTCGGAGCCCTATTTCCCGACCGATTCGTACGCGCGTCCGGCCGAGCGAGTACGATGCAAAATCGCCGACCGACTCGTTTGGGCGTCCCGACCGCTCCGACCGACTCGTTCCCGGGTCGAACCGCACCGACCGACTCGCTCGGACACGACTCGCACCGCGCAATGGAGCCGTTCCCCGGCCGGGTAAGTACGATGCGCGCCGCGAGCAGTCCGACCGAGCCACGCACTACGGCTCCAAAGAGCAGTTGGAGCCGTACTTCGGGGGTCCGTGTCGGACCCCCCTGTACATGTAGCCGTGCGAGTCGCACACATGGGGGACCCATGGGTCCCCCCTACCTGTGCATGTACGGCGCGAGTCGCTTCGCCGCGTACCCGCTGTAGGGGGCGCCCCTGTTCGCCTCGCACCCATTGAGGCAATGGGAGCCCGCGTACGCGTTGTACGACCGGCTCCCATTGACTTCAATGGGAGTCCGACCGACTCGAGTACGATAGCATACGGACGCATCGTACTCGTTCGGTCGGGCTGCACGGGTCCGATTCGGTCGGAAATCTCTCCGGGTCCGGCTTGGTCGGAGAGATTTCCGGCCCGAATCGGAATTGGCCCCATAGTGTTGGGGGTCTCAAGGACACAACCATGGGTACTGTAACCAATGGTTGTATGCAGTTCTACACCGAGGATATTGCCTCTATTCCTCCACCTGACCTGACCACTCCCTCCCCTGGGAAGTATAAGAAAATGCCTACTCCTTCCCAGAAAGCATCAGCTAACAATGATCAGTCAGGAACTGAGTATATTGCGAGGCCTTGTAGGCCTGTTAATAACATCTAGCTTCGTGCAACATTATCACAATGCCCTGAACATCATGTACAAGGTCTCGTTTCGCACTACGTACAAATGTCATCACTATCTTCATCCACTGGGCAACAGGGCTATCTATAGATCCATAACATCACTAATCTATCCACACATCGCAAGGCTGCTTTTATTATAAAAGATGAGCATCCCGATAGATTAGTAGAGGAGGTACTTCTGCTGACACTGAGGGTCCTACCATGCTGAGAAATTGCCACGCGGCAACCTGACATCTCGTGAGGGGTGTGCAGTTCGTGACCAAGACGAGATCCTTCACTCTATCCCATCAGGCAATGGGGTTGGATCATCCCTTGGGGGATTCTTGGCTCTACACCTACACACCCTCTAGGTACACTTAGAGTAGGGTTCGCATAGTAGGAGTACGCTAGATTACTGTCTTGTTTATATGCCTGCATATATACAATTGTTTAGCACCATAGTAGAACTATATCTATTATTTATGCTTTTGGTGTATGTAATCACGTTTATCTGCCTCTGTCTACTTATCATTGCAGCACACATATTTTATGCAAGAATAACGTTGGTTCAAAAAATAGTATTGAAAACGTCCCACTGTGTATTCTCTGTATATTACTCTGGGAATAAGTGAGCACGAGTGACTGAGCGAAAAGTTCTGTACTGTTTCCACGTTCCTGAGGGGGCAGGGTTGTCATGTTCAGTTGTAGCCAGAAACCATTCTCTCCCTGATAGGTTAGGGGGGCTTACGGTGGCATTGTGAGCTAGCTGGTCTCTAGGCCAACATATCCTGCGGGGGTTTCCAGAATCAGTCTAGACACCAAGCCCTTAGTTTATGTTGTCCAAATAATGTGCAGATCCTATGGATTAGTGGGAACTACATGACATGGTGCCACCAACGTTGGTTAGGCTCTTATTTAACGGTCAAATCTGAGTAGTTCAGCCGTGTCTTCTCAGAGATCCCTACTCACATTTAAACCGGAGACATCCATAGTGGGGAGGGAAACAAATCTGCCTCAGCTGAGTAGGCATACCGTATGTATTGGTTGTAGGTTAAATCAAGCTTGGAGGATTAGAAGTTCCCAGATTGTGCATACCATATCTCTATATGATTTTAACATAAATACTACTGCTCTAACAATGGCTGAACAACTAGATGAGGACGTTGGAGAACAGTTAGTTGGACTAGATATTTAAAAAAATTGCAGACAGGCAGTTACCATGAATATATTACAACATGGCCTCTTGGCATTGGGTGGAGATTTTACCTTTGTGGTTGAGGCACACAAAGCATTCAGGACAGAGGTATTCTATTCTTGAGTTAAATTCCCACCTGCAGATGCACACACATGCTTATTTCATGAATAGATTGAAGATGAACCACCTGATGAGTATTTTCCGTACGTGGACTTACAAGTCCCATTGACTTACCAAGAGCACATTAATTGGTTTAAAGGTGCCCTACCCCATAACACAGAGCACGTGAGACTTGGTCTGCTCAGCAGAGAAGGAGCGACCTGGCCAGTCTTAGCTCCATTCACACTGCGTCCAGACATTGCTGCCTTAACATCAGCAGGAATGCGCAAACTTTACAGAGATTTTGTAAAAATTTACAGAAATCTAACACAATACGTAATGAGAACATTGACAGTCCAACCTACAGGGGGTTGCTCAGGCTACCTAACCACACATGGCCACTACAGGAATTAGCCCACAAACACTGAATGCCATTATGGGAAAGGTTCCCACCAGCCAGGAGCAAATCCCGTTCTGGATAGCACAAAAAACGGCACAGCTTAAAGCAGTTTTTCCCCATACGGGCCAGAAGGAAAAATTTAGAATATTGACAATTTGCTTGCCGATGGGATGGCTCCCCAGTTGGAAGATTGTGCCACTTCGGGTACAATCTTCGCTGCCATATATACCAGAATGTATGGTACCCCTTCAATAGCAGTCATACCAGATGTACTGAAACAGATTAAGTAACATAAAAGGAGAGGCAGCAGCGGTGGCTAAACACCAATGCCTGAGGGAATTCATCCCACTGAGCAGACGCGTGAATTACTTAAGATTATCGAAGATACATATGCCTCTCTAGGCAGAGATAATCTGGGAGCAAAACCTGGAAAACCAATAGTTAAGAGTGGTTCTAAAAAGATAACTCTAAGCAAACTCTTGATTCTTCAAAGAATAAATGGGATAATAAACAAAAAAAATAAACAAAACAAAACACAGTCAAGGGGTGGGTCTCCTCAACAGGAACACACTGAACGAAAATACAATTTGTGAAACTGTGACAATATTAGAAAACCTGACAGTTATCAGGATACTGATACACATTCATCTTGTTCCTTTCAGGAGACACCCGAAAAGCGTTCGGAGAGAGACAGATGGTACAGATCAGAAGAGTGAGTCAAGCCGAAAAGGGAGACACATCACACTTTGGACTACATCATTAAACAGGAAGACAAGCAAAAGACTTCAAAACCTCAATTTAAAAAGAAGAAGGTAGCCGGGATAAACATTAGACATGCCCAGGCTACTGAGGCCTATGGTTCTTAATGGGGAATGGACAGTGACGATGCTGGACAGCACAGCAGAAATCACAATGGTTCGCCAGAACCTGATGGATTATCTGGGGGTAGTAGCGCTGAGTGAGCATATCACGGTGGAAACACCTGATACAAGGGTAAGTGTCCCACATCGTTTATATGAAATAACTCTCCAAATGGTGGGGTACATACCCAGGAAGGTATATGGTCTCTTTTGGGAGAACCTGACCTATGATTATTATATTCTTTTGGCTGGAACAGATTGGCTACCTGAGTTCGTAATGGATTGCCCAATGGGAGAAGAAGTTATTTTATCTGCTTCCTACGACTTCGTACCAGAATCAACTAAAAAGTAATACGTGCAGGAAGGGGCGTTAGTGTTAGCTCCTGCGCTTAACTGCAATCATGTTGGGTGAGATGATGAGTCGGTGCAGAGCAAGAATATCGACGGGAAAATATCGACATACATAAATATCGAGGTAAGAATATCGTTAATGTTAAATATCGATGTAAGTAATATCGATGTTAGAAATATCGATTTGTTAGTTGTGTAAAAATATCGAGAGTGTTAAATATCGATGTTAAAAATATAGATGTAAATAATATCGATGTAAATAATATCGATTTTATGTTTATGATGAAACTTTTTATTTAGTGTTTTAATAGTTATTTTATGTTATTTTTTCAAATTTATAATGTTTGTATGGAAATAATAAATGCGAAATAATTTTTTTCTTCGAATTTTCATACTAATTTTAGGAGCGGGATGGGTTTATAGGGGATAAGGGTGGGTAGTAATTTAAAAATGTTATTTTAAATGTATTAAATTTAGTAAATTTGTATATATTTTAGGAGCGGGATGTTGAATTTATAGGGGATAAGGGTGGGTAGTAATTTAAAAATGTTGTCACAATTTTAATATTAATATTTTAAATTTAGAAAAAATTTAATTTGAAATTAGAAATTTATAATTTAAAATTAGAAATTATAATTTTTGCTAAATTATGTTTTTAAATTATAAATGATAATTTGTTATTATAAATAAATTATCTAATCTATAAATTGTGTTTAATAAATTTAAATATTATATATATTTTTTTAAATATCATTAAATATTGAATATTCTCGAAATTAATTAATTTAATATTTGGATGTTACAAATTTAATTATAAAATATATGAAGATAATATATTTGTTAGAAGTCAAAATATATTAATTTAAATTTTAAAGAGAAATTTATAAAAATCTTAATGTAAATGTAGATAAATATTTTATTTTTATAATATTTAAATTATATTTGGAAATGTTTTGTAATTATTATAATTATTTAATATTTATCCAATTAATAATGAAATAGTTTAATATATAAAAAGATATTTATATTTCAAATTTGTAAAAATACTAATAATAATAAAGGATCTTTCATTTTTTTATCATTTAAATTTTTTATTTTTAAATGTAGAAAAAAAAACTCTAGTAATTTTATATATATAGTTTTAAGTATATATATTTATTCCTACTGTAAATGAAAGGGTGGATATTAAATATTTATTGTTTACAATCTATATTTATTTGGAGTTAAAAGAGTAAATTATTATGGTTTATTATCCAGCATTTTCCCAGAGTTTAATTGGATTTGGAGTTAGAATAGTACATTATTATGGTTTACTATCCAGCACTTACCATGAGTTTCATTGGATTTGGAGTTAGAATAGTAATTTATTATGGTTTACTATCCAGCACTTTCCCTGAGTTTCATTGGATTTGGAGTTAGAATAGTAATTTATTATGGTTTACTATCCAGCACTTTCCCTGAGTTTCATTGGATTTGGAGTTAGAATAGTAATTTATTATGGTTTACTATCCAGCACTTTCCCAGAGTTTAATTGGATTTGGAGTTAGAATAGTAAATTATTATGGTTTACTATCCAGCACTTTCCCAGAGTTTAATTGGATTTGGAGTTAGAATAGTAATTTATTATCGTTTACTATCCAGCACTTTCCCAGATTTTAATTGGATTTGGAGTTAGAATAGTAAATTATTATGGTTTACTATCCAGCACTTTCCCACAGTTTAATTGGATTTGGAGTTAGAATAGTAATTTATTATGGTTTACTATCCAGCACTTTCCCAGAGTTTAATTGGATTTGGAGTTAGAATAGTAAATTATTATGGTTTACTATCCAGCACTTTCCCAGAGTTTAATTGGATTTGGAGTTAGAATAGTAATTTATTATGGTTTACTATCCAGCACTTTCCCTGAGTTTCATTGGATTTGGAGTTAGAATAGTACATTTTTATGGTTTACTATCCAGCACTTTCCCAGAGTTTAATTGGATTTGGGGTTAGAATAGTAATTTATTATGATTTACTATCCAGCACTTTCCCTGAGTTTCATTGGATTTGGATTTAGAATAGTAATTTATTATGGTTTACTATCCAGCACTTTCCCTGAGTTTCATTGGATTTGGAGTTAGAATAGTAAATTATTATGGTTTACTATCCAGCACTTTCCCTGAGTTTCATTGGATTTGGAGTTAGAATAGTAATTTATTATGGTTTACCATCCAGCACTTTCCCATATGTTTTGTTGGAGTTGCAGTTAGAATAGTAAATTATGACATTTAATTTTTATTTACAATTTATTACAACATTGCAAGAAATAATACACCTTGTTATGTTTTTTCACATTTTTTTAGGATATTGTAACATTTGTTTAGATATGTTCAACAAATTATATTTTATTACATTGATGTACAAATGTATTTGACAGTTTTTAAACATTTTACATTTTTTTGGTATACATATATAATGGTAAAGTAAAACAGTATACATTTTACATTAATATACAGTATCTTTTGTATTGTTTAATATTTTTTAATTCAAACATCTAAATATTTGTCATCAACTTTGTTTTACATTTTTATATCATAATTTACAAAAGTTCAGGAGTTGGAATATATATACATTGTACATTTTATTACATTATATTTTATTATATAGCATATTAAATTTTATTTTAATAAAATAAAATTTAGGGGCCCATTACGATACCCGGCGTAAAAAAATCCGCCAGGCATGAAAGCGGCAAAAATCCGCCCGCACACACCGTCTGAACACCGACCACGCCATTACGATGACACAAACCGAAAACCGCCATCGGCGGAAAAATCACACAAGATACCGCCCGCCATCGTCCGAGTCGGAGTCAAACCGCCCGCCACGGACGGAAACACGCACGACAACACAAAACCGCCCGCCCTCACGGCCGACACACCGCACGTGAGATTACGATCGCACCGCCATGAGCGCGGGAAAACTACAAATATACCGCCCGCCAGCGCAAACAACGCCGATGAGAATCGACACGGCAGAAGCCATGGCGCCCACGTCCCTGCACAGAAACCATCCGCTGACAAAAACAATCGCACACAACATGGCCAACAAGTCCACACAGCAAGGCACGCACAAATACACAAGCACAGTACACATCCCGAAAACACCCCCACCTGGACAAACAAAAACTACAAAGGCCAGAACCCCAGACACAACACACCTGAAAACAACAGACCATGAGGACACACCCACATAGGTAAGTACAAAAGCAGCACTCCCACAGACCACAACCCCTTGCAACATTGCAAACTAGAGAGGAGAGAAGAGGACACAGTGACACAGCAAGGACAGCAGCACACCACAGAAACGCACACATCACAACCACCACCACCACCACCACCACCAAACACCGGCACCACAAACCCCCTGCACATTACACAACACACACCGCACCAGCACCACAAACACCATGGCACCACAAAGAATGCCCAAGTTCACGCCCATGGAGCTGACGGTCATGGTCGACGAGATTATCAAGGTGCACCCACAAATCTATGGGAACCTGGTCCAGCACACACCACTAGCCACCAGAAAGAGAATGTGGAACCGGATCGTAGACCAGGTCAATGCAGTCGGGACCCTGCCCAGGAACAGAGTTGAAATCAACAAACGGTGGAATGACGTCAAGAGCCTGGTCAAGAAGAAGGAGAGCAAGAACAGAGAGCTGGCTGCCGTCACTGGCGGAGGGAATCCCGCGCTCTTCAAGACCTTCAAAGCGTGGGAGGAGAAGGTGCGAGTCATTATACATCCGGAGATCCTCGCCGGATTACCAGGGGAGTGGAGGCTGGTAAGTACAAACTAATGTATACCAGCACACCGCTATGTACTCACATGCACTACCACCATGCCACAGCTCCCAGGGACAAACACCCCCATGTCCAGCACACAATACACAACACATCACACACACATGCAACAGACACCACCACACACAGCCCAAACCGAACAACTGTAAGATACGTGGGGACATGTGTACACTCAGCCAGCCACGTAACCACCAACAGGTCCCCAAGTATGCCAGAAGCGCCACAACGAGCACCCACCACACCCATGTGTCCGCCATAGCTGCACTAACCGACAAGTAACAGGTAAGTGGCAGGAACACAAAGTGCAGTGGGTGGGAGGGTGGACAGCCCAAGTACAACACACACCAGGCCCCTAGTCCCACAGCACAGCAAGGAGGAGCATCCCCCACACCCCACAGCCACGTGTCAGCCACCGCAGTGCACATCGACAGCCGAAAGGTAGACATCACGGTCCACAACAATCGGTGTCAGTGGGTGTCCAGCCACCACCACGACCCACAACACCCCCCACCCCCACAGACCTGCAACATGGAGCACCCCCGCTTAGAACCATGTGGCATCCAGTACAGTGCACGCCCGAACAACCTGCAGGTGGGAAACTGGACAGGGCTGGATTACTGGAGGCATGAGGACCGTAACACGACCAACACATGGGACATGTCACGTAGCAGACGAACACGCAGCACCGCCCACCGTCACGAACAAGTGAACAATGTGCACACGGACATGAACCACAGACTCACACCTCACATGACCCATCACAGACACAGCAACACCCAAGGAGCCACGTCTGCATGCACAAGCCACACTGAATATAGTACCACACGGCAGCCACTGTGCAACCCATCACACACAACCGAAACACCATTGAAGTCCTGTCCATGTAGCCCCTACTGCCTGTCAACCACACACCCCACAACTACGCCTATGTAAGACAAACAACACTAGACGCAACAGAGCGGAACAACATAAATGCACACGAACACCACTGAACCCATCAAACACACAGACACACCATGCACATACAACATACCATCCATCCCATCCGTCAGCCCCAGTCTCATGAAAGGCATGTCATCCGCACAGCTGCCACACATACAGCAGTCACGCTAAGATACATGCCCATGACCAACCATGTGCCAGAAGTCAATGAAGCGCACGCCACACTGTGAGCAACAACACACAACATGGGCCACACCCCCCGAGCACTGCAGTGATGCACATGGCACAGGGCAGCACGCACACCAAGGAGATGGGACAACTGCAATACGTTGGCTGGCACACAACCATCACTCACTCATAACGATGCGTCCAATGCCATGTCCAGTAATCACAACAGACAGCAAATATGCAGGCCATGTCAGGCATGCACACACCTCAGACCATGCACTGTCATGCTGCCACAACACATGTCACGTTCGGCACCCATGGCTCACAGCATGTACCCCAAAAGCATATTCCATCCCAAATGCGAATCTGGGGCATGGCCCCCATGTTGCCATATGCGTTCCTAAGCGTCCCATTTGAACACCAAAAGCAAAGTACAAACCAGACCCAGGATGGGCCAGGAGCCCGCATACACCAGAGTCACAATAAGTAGGGGCACAGCAACACACCCATCGGCATGGCCAATCCGTCCCATGCCACATGTGCACAGCACACAGTCCCATTGCCAAGCACACACAACTACAAATGGTACAGCCACACACACGCCTCCGGGAAACCCATGTACGAGATTGCACGAACTGTTAATGTCAGACGACAAATACATACTTCGCCAGGTGCAACACAATAACAAATCTCATTCTCTCCACAGGTGACGAACTGCTGGATGCTGGGGATGGAGACAGCAGCCAGCACAGCCAGCCTACAAGCCCCCAACGAGGACACACGGATGTGGAGGATCTGTCCTCCTCTTCGGACACGGACCACCAAGCAGGCCCATCTGGTGTGGCAGGGCCCAGCCGCTCCCCAGGACCCCTCCTACCCACCAACCCATCATCCAGGGCTGCTGAACATTCCCAGCCCCCTGCTGCCACTGTCGTTGCGGCCACACACACGGTCATTGCGGCCACACCCACGGTCATTGCGGCCACACCCACGGTCATTGCGGCCACTACCACTGCCGCAACCGCCACCATCGCCGCACCGACCACCACCGCCGCCACCACCACCACGTCTTCGCTGGCACCAGCCCCAGCGCAGGTGGTGGCCCGGCCGACTGGATCCACCCTGGGAGCCAGGGCGAGGACCGTGGTGGGCAATGTGGCTAGTGGGCAGGCCGGTGGCAGCAGTACTGGTAGGAGGAGCAGGGTCAGGGAAACGCCAGTCTCCCCTGGGAGCCATGCCCTGCCTCAAATGGCCAGAGTCCTTGGGGCCTATGAAGAGGCCCAAGGACAATGGGCCAGGTCTGCTTCAGACACGCGGGAGGTGCTGGGGGTGCTGAGGTCCATGGACGCCCGTATGGGCCAACTCGTGGACCTCATGGGCCAGCTGGTGGTGAGGTCACAGCCAGGGACAGCAGCTCCACCACCGCCACCACCTGCCGGGGCGCAGGGTCGAGCAGCAGTGTCCAGTTCCCCTGCGTCCACAGCCAGTGAGCACACCTCAACCACCAGCAGGTCGCAAGCAGGCACCCCCCTCGCAAACGTGGAAGGGGCCGTCCGAAGTGGAAACAGATCTCCCGGGAGGACTTCGCACGCTCCAGACGCAAGTGAGGCAGCCAGCCAGCCAGCCTTCCTTGACCACCCACTGCATTGACTTGGACTACGATCCCACTCCACACAGCCATCTGGATGGCATGTGTCTGTTGGACCATGGACATGGAACAAGTGGGTACACCCTGAGCATCACGCAGCCGTGACCGACAGCTCATTGTCACTGCACGCACCACTTTTGTCATCACCTCGCACACAATCACATGTCACAGTTTGAAATAAATGCACCTCTTACACAAACTGCTGTTTGTGCCCTGTGTTTTATTTGTACGGAATACAACGGCCACCTTGGGCGGAAAGGCACCTGATGCGTGGCATGGCAATGGAACCGGAGGGCCTGTAGGGACCTAGGGGTGGGAGACAGAACAGGAGCACATTCAATGAGTGTGTCACACACCCATCACACAGTACATGTCAACAACTACAAGCAATGTACACACATCGCACAGAGCAATAGGGCACAATGCCACAGCCACCAACAGTGGCATACTACCCTGGCCATGGAGCGTTGACACACAGCACGCAGTGAACAAACGGCCACCCTGACACAGCACACACACACCTGCACAGATACAGCCACATCAGCCGTCGTACATGGACACTCACCGTCAAGTGAAGTAGCGGGCGATGAGCTGCTGCCGCACATTACCAGCTTCCTCCTCTCCGCTGTCCTCCTCACTCGAGCTGTCCTGGTCTGCGGGCTGGGGCCCTGGTTGATCTCCGTCATCCACGATGAGGGGGATCTGCTTCCGAATGGCCAGATTGTGCAGCATGCAGCACGCCACCACTATCTGGCACACCTTCTGTGGGGAGTACGCCAGCGCACCCCCGGTGCGGTCCAGGCACCTGAACCTGGACTTGAGGAGGCCAAAGGTACGCTCGACCACACGTCTGGTCCTCCCATGTGCCTCATTGTAGCGATCGTCAGCTGGGGTGCGAGGATTCCTCAATGGACTGAGCAGCCATGCCCCATTCGGGTACGCAGAGTCACCTGGGTGTGAGGGACACAGAGAACCGTTGCTAATCCAACTGGACAGGGGACAGCATCGCACAGCCAGCACGCTACACCACTCCACATACTCACCGACAATACAGCCACGATCCTGTTGCAGATTGGACATCAGTCGTGGCAAGATGCTGTTGCGCATGACGTGTGCGTCATGGGCCGAGCCTGGGAACTTTGCACACACGTGGGTTATCACCATGTCCGCAAGGCACACCACTTGCACATTCAGGGAGTGCGTGTGCTTCCTGTTGCGGTACAGGTGCTCAGTGGCCTGTGGTGGAACAAGGCCAACATGTGTGCAGTCAATGGCTCCAACGACGTGTGGGATCCTGCCAAGGGCATAGAATGCACCCTTCACTGCCGCCAATTCACGAGCCCTGGGGAAGCGGATGTACCTGTTTCGGTACAGCATCATGGCTGCCAGTACATCCCTCAGCACCTTGCTGAACATGGGCTGGGACATCCCTCCTCCACTGCCCACTGTGTGCTGGAATGACCCAGTGGCGAAGAAATGCATGGCGGCCATCACCTTAGCCGTGGGGGTGACTGCTGTCGGATACACCCTGCGGGGACGGAGATGGGGTTCCAACATGGCACACAGTCGATGCAGGGTTGGCCTGTCCAGCCGAAACTTCCTAATGACCTCAGTATCGTCCATGTCCGCCAGCAATTGGTATGGGCGGTCAATGTTCGGTCTCCGCCTAGGGAAAATGGCAGTGGACACATGTCAAAGCAACACGACACATAGCAATTCCGCATACACATCACTGACATGACTGAGCAAGCACATGAGTCACAGCCCAGCTGTCAAGCAGGGACGGCACGGCCACAATACACTTACACAGGTCTCCCACCAATGGCAATGGCTAGTGATACAAACCACTGCCATGTGCATGCACATGGGGATCTAGGCCCCAATGACTTGCGGGGCGTGCTGATGGGGACTGACTGCATATTCGTCAAGCGGCAACGCCACGGCAACATGAATGTCTGCTGAGCATGGCACTGCTTCCGAGGCTGGATGAGTATGGCACACGACGACGACGATGTGGGCACAGGCTGAGCGGCCAAAACAAGTGGGACCTGTGGCACGAGGGGATATGAGACAGTAGTAGGTGTCAGCACTGCACCCTATGTACAGCACTGTACGGATCACACCTCCCGAAACATTGACAGGTGTCCACATTGACAGCCCCATGCCAAGACGGCTGTGTGCTTGCAGTCACACGTCACAGGTGAGAGGTTACATTGCACGTGCCAGGTGGCAGACGTACATAGTGGGAACTGGCATGTGTGTGCATGTGTCTCCTGTTCAGGATCCACCAGATGGGCGCTGACTCTGTACTGACCATTGGACACAGCATGTTCCGTGGAAGGCTTGTGTGTGTGGGATGGTGGCACTGGATGTGCCTCCGTTGGGTGGGGGGCCATGCACAGGGCGGGTACGTCGATGATTGCGCATTGTTGGTCACGGTGGGTGCACCAACTAAGATGTGTTGCCCTGTGTTCAATTCCTATGTCCGCATGATGATGGACTGTAGATGTGGGCAGACTACACATTGGTCGATGTGCTGTCTATATGCATGTGCCTTCACACCAGGCACAGCTGCCCCTGCACATGTGACCCCTGCTGGACTCGCTGCTGGGTCTGTGGAGCTGATGCACCTTCTGTGCGTGGGGCGGACAGCTCTCCTCACTTCCCTCATTGCGCATGTCATGACTTTGCCGCAGGTGACATGGATCATGGAGGGCCCACATGTACGCGTGGGTAGGCTACACATGATTGTTCACTGGTCGCCACCCCCAGTCAGTGTTTCGAATGGGAAGGTTGTCGTGCTGGTGGCATATTCGATGTGGCGGATGGGCGGGCCTAGGTGCGGGCTTACATTCCGGACATGGGGGGGTAGTTGGATTGGCGACTAGTTGCAGTACACACGGGACACGTCTCTTCCTTTCCACATCTGGGTCATCCCTTGTACTAACTGACAGTGATACAGTCATCTTCGCCCCAGCCCTCATGTCCTCCCCTCGCTCCCCCAATATGCATGTGCACCTGCGAGGCTAGCGCTTGCACAGGCAGCCCCAAGCTCGCACCAGAGAGGGCAAGGAGTGTATGTGTGGGTCCAGTTGCACGAGTGGGCTGTCTCAGGGTATGATGTGTGGCGGGACGCCGTCCACCTGCGTGGTGCCCCAAATGGAGACCCGGCCTGCATGGACTATGCATCACAGTCTTCGCCTTCCGGATCCGCCACCTGCGACACCCAGTGGCTGTGGCTGCCCTTGCGGCCATGCCGCGTCCGTCTGTGGCTGATGGCCCACACATTCACTCTTTGGCCTCTCTGGGGAGGGCTCGGGGGTGGTGGCGCACGCGCTTGCACTTAGTCGCAATGGCATGTGGCGTGGTTGGTATGATGGGCAATGGATGGGATGGTGCGAGCCACCTCCCGTGACGTCAGTGCTGCTCGTGCTGTGGTGCGTCCCCCCTACACTTCCATTTGACTTGTGCCATGCTACACGTTGAGGTTCTATTGCCTGCGTGATATGACCAGGAGGAGCGCGAGGAGACCTCTCACACACCATGCTCCACTGCCATCCCGTGCCCTGTATCGCCTGTGCGGATTGACTATGTTGGGGTTACACCTGGTCGACTGGGGCTGTGTGTGCCTTGTCAAGGGGCATGGCGTGCGCACAACAGGATCCAGCTTGTCCACGGAGGGTGGGCTGACGTGTGCGCCTGGTACCGCATTGTTCGTGTGCCCGGCTGCTGTGCACACACGTGTTCACTCCCCCCCGACAGGTGTCCTCTCACAATGCCCAGGGAAGCGGTGGTGTACTGTTCATGACCCCTCCCAACACGGCGTGCTCCAACTTGGCATGTGCGCATCTACCCGTCACACCCACCCACCTGAGCACTGCGTCCATACGACTTCACACGACACATGTGTGTCTTCCACAGTTGTGCTACTCATTTGCGTTGACATCCAATACCAGTGGACTACATGGTCATGTCACGACTGCCGTGTACTTCACATACTCTCATCCTCTCTCATTCGTACTTGTGAAATGAGTCAGCGGAGACAGTTTTGGTTTCAAACATTATATTGAGTCTTCTGTCCTCTGTGATGCAGTATAGTGGACACTACTGGCAGCGGAATACATGTTGAGGATATACTGAGCATGATTACAAATGGGATAGGGTGTGGGGTTACATGTGATTGGCTGTTGCATGTGGGATGTGGGCTTCAGAGTTACATCTGCTTGGCCAAGGCTGTGCTAATGTACATTTACGTATAGCTGCGGAGCTGCGGACTTTGACACAGACGGTATACATGTAGCCTACCAGACCGCTTGGCATCATGGGCACAGTCCATCTCAGTTCCATGTGACAGGTTTGCTGCGGTTGTTCCTCATGCACGCGTGCATGTGAGATGACATCAGGGCATGTGCTTGCGTGCATGCAGCGGCGTGCCACTTGTTGTTGCAATGTGGTGGTTACTGGACATGTCACAGTCACTGGGGTCGTGTTGTTGTTGTATGCACTTGTCGTCCATGCAAAGGTCCTGGTATGGGATTCCCGGGGCGGGGGTGGGAGGGGTGCAGCACCCACAGACTCCAGGCGACCTATTCATGTCCACTGAGCGGTGTGTGTGTCCATGGGCGCTGGATCCATGTCGTGTCCTGGTTGTTCGTGCAGTTCCGTCCATGTGGGTGCGATACACAGACCCCATGCCACTGCCTCCCACGATGCATGCGGTGTTCCTGGATGTGATGGGGAACAGTGTGCATGTCCCGGTCATATCCGATGTCATGGCGATGTCGTTGATGGTGTGGTAACAGTTGCCGGTCGTTTGGTATGGCTGTTGTGGTGGTGACTGGCCAGTCCGTGCGGAAGCTAAGCATGGGTGCGGGGTTGGACATCATAGGTCAATCGGGGAACCTGCGTTGTGGTCCGACGAATTTACAGGTTGTCAGGTATGCGATGCCGTCCAGCAGGGCTTCCATGTCATTGGTGGTGTACATGTTTGCCAGCCAATGTAGCGGATGGTGGCTGTCAAGGTGTTGTTCGTAAGTTGTCCCTTGGAGGACCATGATGGGGCATGCTGGGTGACATTCGATGTAGCTGTTCTCGATGATCCGTCGTGTGGAGGCACAGTGGTCCCATTTCAGTGCGGGTGCGATGTTGGCCACATACGCCATGCCCCCATAGGCAGAGCAGGCCCTGTCGTGTGCGTCCAGAGGGAGGAGTAGTGGTAGCAGGTCCGCCTTTAGACATGCCGGGTTGGAGAGGCACATCTCCACGGGATGCTGGTAGGGACACCTCCGACAGTAGAAGACGGGCATGACGCAGCTGAACAATGTGATGCGGTAAGTCAGTCGGTAACTGACGTTCAGCAGGGACAGGAGTTCGCATCCCAATATATGTATCAGGTTGGTTTTGTACAGCTTGACCTGTCCGGCGTAGTTGGGTAGGTGTGTTGCGGTTGCCATTTTGCAGCGGTGCGTTGTGGTGGCGTGCTCCGGCTGTGTGTGCAGTCTGCAATGTGCACGCTCCGAGGTTGCTGTGAGCTCTGTGTAGTCGTAGGGAGACAGGACTTGTGTTCTGTTGGCTTGTGCGGAGGACACGGGCCCTCATCCCACATGCTTCTCAGACAGTTCAAGGTCAGTGATGTGTGACTCCTTCCAATTAACTTGCATGTGGCCGACATGGGGGAGTGTTTTCTTTTTTCTTTCCCGTCCGTTGTGTTCTTCTGTGATATGCGCTATCTGCCCTGTGGTCGGTCTCCTCGGCATGCCTGTGTTGGTCTTTTCTTGGACAATGGCTGTATTCACCGGCTTCTTTCGTAGGGCTGTGGTTTCGGAGTTGGAATGGAAGGTCATTCAGTGCTGTCTGCTCTCCCTTGTGTGGGCGGCAGGCTGCCTTTCCGCTCTGCGTTGGGCCTTGTGTGTGAATGTTATTCTTGGGCCACCTGTTGTCGGTCCCCGGGCTCTTTGGTGTTCCGTTTTATATGTCTTGTTCATATGTGCAGGGTGGTATGGGTGTTTCAGTGTGGTACTGGCGTTCCTCTTCCCGAAGGGGCCCTGCTTCTCCTAGTTGGTGTTGCCGCCGCTGTGTGCTACGCCATGTTTGTTACACTGGGGTGTGTCCTGCTGTTGCGTGACTTCACTGACATGTGTGCGTCGGTTGTGTGGCGTTGGGTGTTGTCCGTGAATTGGGCGTTGGGGACATGTCTGTGGCAGGCCTGTCACGTGTCATGTGCGTTCGGGGTGGGGCTGATGTGTGTGCTGCTTGGTTGTGTCCCTGTGTCTGTGTGCGACGCATGCATGGCGCTGCGGTTGGCCTCTGCGTTGTGCGCATGTGTGGCGGCGTCATCGCCGCTTTGGGGCCGTGACGGGGTCGTTGGTTCCTAGTCCCAGGTGGTGTGTACACATGTGTTACGAGATGTTACGATTTGGCCTGTGTGTCATATGTGGATGCAATGGTGGATGTGTAGTGTACACGCGGGGGTGGGGGGTTGTCCGCTTTTTCCGCCCTTGCACTGTGTGCGCTGTTTGCGTGCACTTGTTGTGTGTGTGCCTACCTGCGTCTCCGCGGTACGTTGCGTCCTTGGTGGTGCATCAGCAAGAGCATGGGGAGGGCCTGCAGTGCTGGATTCATGCTCGGGGAGCCGCTTCTTCGGTGTCCGTGCTCGGCGTACGTGTTACCGCTTCGGTTTGTCGTACGGTGTCTCTTAGCCGTGGGAGCCGTTTGTTTGCGGCATCGTAATTTGTACGCCGGGCGGGACGTGATTTCGTCGGACGGTGTGTGTCAATTGTGCTGCGCCGCTACGTGTACGGACGCACTTTGATGGCGGACGGTGTCGCTGGCTTGCCGGCGGTGTTTGGCCGACTTTTCGCATCGTGATAGGGCGGGCGTGTGGACTGCTGCGTGCCGGCGGTAACTGGTGGTTTTTGCATCCGCCAGCACGGCGGTTGTGCTTCCGCCCGCCATTGTAATGACCCCCTAATTATGTTAAATAATTTACAATTTTTTTCCATTATTTTGAAAAGTACATATATATTTTTGAACATTTGTATAATATTTGGAAATTAAAAGTGTATGTAATAAACATATATTTTAATATACATTAATTATTATATTATAATTTTTTATAATAAAATAATTAATGTATATTTTACATTTTGTATATGTTTATTTTAAACATTGTTTAAAAAAATATAGATATACATTTTTATACATTTTTAAACATTTTTAAAGCATTTTTTATTATTTTCCATTCATTCCTATGGGGAGTTAGTCCTATTTTTGTTTTAAATATGCCACCATTTTATTTTCCTTTATTCACTTTTTGAACTATCTACTTCGTTGTTTGGGTCATTTATGAAGACGGAACCTCGCGATTGGGAGCTGCTTCGTCTCCGTTCCAGTAAGTTTACTTTTATTTATTAAGTTATTTTTAAGGTAGTGTTAAGTTAGTGGTAGTGTCAATGTATTTGTAAAAGTGTTATTTAAACGTTTTTACGAAAGTTACGTGTTGTTTACGTAGGTTAGTGATTTCGTGTTTTATTTACTATCGAATGTTATTAGAATGCAATGTAATTTTACTTATTATTTTACTATGTGTGTTTATATTTATTATATGTTGTTATTTCAATTTGTGGGTTTATATATTTGTTATGGGTGGGTGTTGTTTGCTTCTATTTACAGGTTCGGGCTTCGGTGAACAGATGGAGTTGTCCACGTGTTTTTTTTTTTAAATAAAGGAAATTGTGGTTTCTTGTTTTAAAACAAGTTGCTATACATTTCCTTTTTTGATCGGGTTGTTGGAGCGTTTTTTACAGCTAAATATTTTCGGGTTTTTATGGTTTCTTTATCGAGAGGATTGCTGCGTTGGATTTTTTATCTACAGTTGTATTTTTACATTTTTTGGGGTATTTCGTTACTACATGGATTATTTTTGCTTTGGATTGTTTTTATTTCATCTATTTCGAGGATATTCTACAGCTACACAACTGTAAGTTGTTTTTAATATTATTGAGGGTGGGCAATGTTTATTTGTGATTTTCATTTTTTTATTAGTTATATTATGTCATATGATATTGAGTTATATAGAAAATTTCATGACATAATTTAACTAATATAAAAATAAAAATACTTTGTGTGTTTGATATGTTTTTAATGTTTGATATTTGTTTTACATTAAAGAATAGATTTTGCTATCATGTCTATGTATTCTAGACCTTGTATATTTGGATACATTCTCGTTTTTTGTTGGAGGTATTCGTACATATTAATTGTTTGTTTACTCAGTTTTGGTCCTATTTTGCTCAGAGATTGTTCCACTCTGAGCTCTTGGTAACTTTGTTCTTTTTTTATTGATTGTATTAGTTTGTGTAGTGTTGGTTGCCCTCTCCCTATTGTGGCCTGGAAGGCATTATGCCATCCTTCTACCGCGTTATTAGTTTTTGCTTTTTGTGCAATAGTGCTGGCGTAGACATTCCACCAGGGAATTTGGAATTTTGGTTGTCTACGGTGACCTGAACGATGCAACCTCCCCACACAGGTGTCCTCAAAGTAATCTAACAAGGGACTTAATTTTGTTTCATTAATGTGGTAGAAAGGACTATCTATTAACAAGTTATAATAATTTGCTACTTCTGTTGTTGGCACGTATGCTAGTGCAATCAATTTTTTAATTTGATATGCAAAGTTGCTGTTAGTAGAGTACTCTATACTTAAGGTAGATTTTTGAGGTGTCTCCACATACTTTGATTAAAGTGGTAGTAACACCCTTGAATTGCAGTATGTGGGTATATTTTAAGAATAGCTTGAATCATAGCTAGTTCAAAATCTATTATTATCCTTTGGGGATAATAATTATCAGTTAATTCTTTTATTGTTGTTAATAGTTCAATATAGGTGGGATTATTTTTATTTGGCAGCAATGCATAAATGAAGGGAATATTAGTTTCCTGAAATTCACCATGAATGGTGTAAAGTTGGTAAAATGGTTTTGGACACACTTTAAAAGTTCCGTCCATCATCCATGTTTCACAGTGTTTCAATTTTTGCAAGTTATTATTCGTTGCAAAAACAAGAATTCTTTTATCTTTACTTTGGTTGTCATATATCAAGAATTTGTCCTCTTTGTGGGTAATAGTATATTCAGGCAGTATTTCAATTTCTTGAAAGGTTTGGGGGTGGGTGGAGTTGGATCGGAAGCTCTTTTAGTTTTAGCGATTAATCGTTTCAGGTTGGGGATAGAGGGCAATTGTCCTGTGACATGTTCCGGTACTTTTGTCAACACATTTTTCAAGATTTCAGTGCTTGTCTGTTGGGAGCCTGTGCTTGCTTCTCGAATTGTTTCTAAGGCTTCCCTTACTTCTAATTCTGTCACATTGGGTGGATGGTTGTGCTCTCTAACATTCACAACGTTGTTATCTATAGTTGTAGCTCGACCATAACATGCAGTTGAATAGTATTTGCTACATTTCCAATGTGTCTTATTATCTTTCACCTTTTCTTGGGTGTAGGTATAACCCATGTAGCAAAGCATTAAGTTTCCCTTTTGCGATGTAATAAAGCTTGCTCCTTCAGCCATTTCTAGGGTATATCTGTGAAGATATATACATATGTGTTGAGTAAATATGCTTTTGTCATTTATAAATATGCTTGTTTTATTAGTAATTTAAAGAAAATACTTACATTATTGTTCTTTCAGTTTTGTTGATGGCTTTATTTGCTGCTTTTTGAGTTTCACAGTTGTAATTTCTGTAGATGGGGTAGAAAATTGTTTACGTTAATTATATTAGAGTTTATTTTTACTTTCTTTGTCTTAATCATTTTTTTACACTGAAAGTATACTTACTTTTTGCAGTAGATGAATTTAATTTGGTGGATGTTCTTTGGTAGATGCAGTTTGTCAAAGCTGTGAAGAAAAATGTATTTATTAGTTTTGTTTTCTCATTTTAAGCATGTAACAAAATTAGACAATTTTATTTTATTTTTTAGGTAAAGTTGCTTCTTTAATAGTTCATGTTTTTTATCATGTTGAATTAGATAAGGAACTTAAAGGCCCATTACGATACCCGGCGTAAAAAAATCCGCCAGGCATGAAAGCGGCAAAAATCCGCCCGCACACACCGTCTGAACACCGACCACGCCATTACGATTACACAAACCGAAAACCGCCATCGGCGGAAAAACCACACAAGATACCGCCCGCCCTCGTCCGAGTCAAACCGCCCGCCACGGACGGAAACACGCACGACAACACAAAACCGCCCGCCCTCACGGCCGACACACCGCACGTGAAATTACGATCGCACCGCCATGAGCGCGGGTAAACCACAAATATACCGCCCGCCAGGCGCAAACAACGCCGATGAGAATTGACACGGCAGAAGCCATGGCGCCCACGTCCCTGCACAGAAACCATCCGCTGACAAAAACAATCGCACACAACATGGCCAACAAGTCCACACAGCAAGGCACGCACAAATACACAAGCACAGTACACATCCCGAAAACACCCCCCTGGACAAACAAAAAATACAAAGGCCAGAACACCAGACACAACACACCTGAAAACAACAGACCATGAGGACACACCCACATAGGTAAGTACAAAAGCAGCACTCCCACAGACCACAACCCCTTGCAACATTGCAAACTAGAGAGGAGAGGAGAGGACACAGTGACACAGCAAGGACAGCAGCACACCACAGAAACGCACACATCACAACCACCACCACCACCACCACCACCAAACACCGGCACCACAAACCCCCTGCACATTACACAACACACACCGCACCAGCACCACAAACACCATGGCACCACAAAGAATGCCCAAGTTCACGCCCATTGAGCTGACGGTCATGGTCGACGAGATTATCAAGGTGCACCCACAAATCTATGGGAACCTGGTCCAGCACACACCACTAGCCACCAGAAACAGAATGTGGAACCGGATCGTAGACCAGGTCAATGCAGTCGGGACCCTGCCCAGGAACAGAGTTGAAATCAACAAACGGTGGAATGACGTCAAGAGCCTGGTCAAGAAGAAGGAGAGCAAGAACAGAGAGCTGCCTGCCGTCACTGGCGGAGGGAATCCCGCGCTCTTCAAGACCTTCAAAGCGTGGGAGGAGAAGGTGCGAGTCATTATACATCCGGAGATCCTCGCCGGATTACCAGGGGAGTGGAGGCTGGTAAGTACAAACTAATGTATACCAGCACACCGCTATGTACTCACATGCACTACCACCATGCCACAGCTCCCAGGGACAAACACCCCCATGTCCAGCACACAATACACAACACATCACACACACATGCAACAGACACCACCACACACAGCCCAAACCTAACAACTGTAAGATACGTGGGGGCATGTGTACACTCATCCAGCCACGTAACCACCAACAGGTCCCCAAGTATGCCAGAAGCGCCACAACGAGCACCCACCACACCCATGTGTCCGCCATAGCTGCACTAATCGACAAGTAATAGGTAAGTGGCAGGAACACAAAGTGCAGTGGGTGGGAGGGTGGACAGCTCAAGTACAACACACACCAGGCCCCTAGTCCCACAGCACAGCAAGGAGGAGCATCCCCCACACCCCACACCCACGTGTCAGCCACCTCAGTGCACACCGACAGCCGAAAGGTAGACATCACGGTCCACAACAATCGGTGTCAGTGGGTGTCCAGCCATCACCACGACCCACAACACCGCCCCCACCCCCACAGACCTGCAACATGGAGCACCCCCGCTTAGAACCATGTGGCATCCAGTACAGTGCACACACGAACAACCTGCAGGTGGGAAACTGGACAGGGCTGGATTACTGGAGGCATGAGGACCGTAACATGACCAACACATGGGACATGTTACGTAGCAGACGGACACGCAGCACCGCCCACTGTCACGAACAAGTGAACAATGTGCACACGGACATGAACCACAGACTCACACCCCACATGACCCATCACAGACACAGCAACACCCAAGGAGCCACGTCTGCATGCACAAGCCACACTGAATATAGTACCACACGGCAGCCACTGTGCAACCCATCACACACAACCGAAACACCATTGAAGTCCTGTCCATGTAGCCCCTACTGCCTGTCAACCACACACCCCACAACTACGCCTATGTAAGACAAACAACACTAGACGCAACAGAGCGGAACAACATAAATGCACACGAACACCACTGAACCCATCAAACACACAGACACACCATGCACATACAACATACCATCCATCCCATCCGTCAGCCCCAGTCTCATGAAAGGCATGTCATCCGCACAGCTGCCACACATACAGCAGTCACGCTAAGATACATGCCCATGACCAACCATGTGCCAGAAGTCAATGAAGCGCACGCCACACTGTGAGCAACAACACACAACATGGGCCACACCCCCCGAGCACTGCAGTGATGCACATGGCACAGGGCAGCACGCACACCAAGGAGATGGGACAACTGCAATACGTCGGGTGGCACACAACCATCACACACTCATAACGATGCGTCCAATGCCATGTCCAGTAATCACAACAGACAGCAAATATGCAGGGTATGTCAGGCATGCACACACCTCAGACCATGCACTGTCATGCTGCCACAACACATGTCACGTTCGGCACCCATGGCTCACAGCATGTAGCCCAAAAGCATATTCCATCCCAAATGCGTTCCTGGGGCATGACCCCCATGTTGCCAAATGCGTTCCTAAGCATTCCATATGCACCCCAAAAGCAAAGTACAAACCAGACCCAGGATGGGCCTGGAGCCCGCATACACCAGAGTCACAATAAGTAGGAGCACAGCAACACACCCATCGGCATAGCCAATCCGTCCCATGCCACATGTGCACAGCACACAGTCCCATTGCCAAGCACACACAACAACAGATTGTACAGCCACACACCCGCCTCCGGGACACACGTGCACGAGAGTGCACGAACGGAGAATGTCAGACAACCAATACAGACTTCGCCAGGTGCAACACAATAACAAATCTCATTCTCTCCACAGGTGACGAACTGCTGGATGCTGGGGATGGAGACAGCAGCCAGCACAGCCAGCCTACAAGCCCCCAACGAGGACACACGGATGTGGAGGATCTGTCCTCCTCTTCGGACA
The DNA here is from genome assembly GCA_963921515.1 of Calotriton arnoldi. Taxonomy (NCBI): domain Eukaryota; kingdom Metazoa; phylum Chordata; class Amphibia; order Caudata; family Salamandridae; genus Calotriton; species Calotriton arnoldi. Next base: position 684,325 of record CAWUFW010009332.1, on the reverse strand, counting down.
CGGACCACCAAGCAGGCCCATCTAGTGTGGCAGGGCCCAGCCGCTCCCCAGGACCCCTCCTACCCACCAACCCATCATCCAGGGCTGCTGAACATTCCCAGCCCCCTGCTGCCACTGTCGTTGCGGCCACACCCACGGTCATTGCGGCCACACCCACGGGCATTGCGGCCACACCCACGGTCATTGCGGCCACACCCACGTCATTGCGGCCACTACCACTGCCGCAACCGCCACCACGTCTTCACTGGCCCCAGCCCCAGCGCAGGTGGTGGCCCGGATGACTGGATCCACCCTGGGAGCCAGGGCGAGGACCGTGGTGAGCAATGTGGCTAGTGGGCAGGCCGGTGGCAGCAGGACTGGTAGGAGGAGCAGGGTCAGGGAAACGCCAGCCTCCCCTGGGAGCCATGCCCTGCCTCAAATGGCCAGAGTCCTTGGGGCCTGTGAAGAGGCCCAAGGACAATGGGCCAGGTCAGCTGCAGACACGCGTGAGGTGCTGGGGGTGCTGAGGTCCATGGACGCCCGTATGGGCCAACTCGTGGACCTCATGGGCCAGCTGGTGGTGGCGGTGAGGTCACAGCCAGGGACAGCAGCTTCCCCTCCGCCACCACCTGCCGGGGCGCAGGGTCGAGCAGCAGTGTCCAGTTCCCCTGCGTCCACAGCCAGTGAGCACACCTCAACCACCAGCATGTCGCAAGCAGGCACCCCCCCTCGCAAACGTGGAAGGGGCCGTCCAAAGTGGAAACAGATCTCCCGGGAGGACTTCGCACGCTCCAGACGCAAGTGAGGCAGCCAGCCAGCCTTCCTTGACCACCCACTGCATTGACTTGGACTACGATCCCACTCCACACAGCCATCTGGATGGCATGTGTGTGTTGGACTATGGACATAGAACCAGTGGGTACACCCTGAGCATCACGCAGCCATGACCGACAGCTCATTGTCACTGCACGCACCACTTTTGTCATCACCTTACACACAATCACAGTTCACAGTTTGAAATAAATGCACCTCTTCCACAAACTGCTGTCTGTGCCCTGTGTTTTAATTGTACGGAATACAACGGCCACCTTGAGCGGAACGGCACCTGATGCGTGGCATGGCAATGGAACCGGAGGGCCTGTAGGGACCTAGGGGTGGGAGACAGAACAGGAGCACATTCAATGAGTGTGTCACACACCCATCACACAGTACATGTCAACAACTACAAGCAATGTACACACATCGCACAGAGCAATAGGGCACAATGCCACAGCCACCATCAGTGGCATACTAACCTGGGCATGGAGCGTTGACACACAGCACGCAGTGAACAAAAGGCCACCCTGACACAGCACACACACACCTGCACAAATACAGACACATCAGCCGTCGTACATGGACACTCACCGTCAAGTGAAGTAGCGGGCGATGAGCTGCTGGCGGACATTCCCAGCTTCCTCCTCTCCGCTGTCCTCCTCACTCGAGCTGTCCTGGTATGCGGGCTGGGGCCCTGGTTGATCTCCGTCATCCACAATGAGGGGGATCTGCTTCCAAATGGCCAGATTGTGCAGCATGCAGCACGCCACCACTATCTGGCACACCTTCTGTGGGGAGTACGCCAGCGCACCCCCGGTGCGGTCCAGGCACCTGAACCTGGACTTGAGGAGGCCAAAGGTACGTTCGACCACACGTCTGGTCCTCCCATGTGCCTCATTGTAGCGATCGTCTGCTGGGGTGCGAGGATTCCTCAATGGACTGAGCAGCCATGCCCCATTCGGGTATGCAGAGTCACCTGGGTGTGAGGGACACAGAGAACCGTTGCTATTCCAACTGGACAGGGGACAGCATCGCACAGCCAGCACGCTACACCACTCCACATACTCACCGACAATACAGCCACGATCCTGTTGCAGATTGGACATCAGTCGTGGCAAGATGCTGTTGCGCATTACGTGTGCGTCATGGGCCGAGCCTGGGAACTTTGCACACACGTGGGTTATCACCATGTCCGCAAGGCACACCACTTGCACATTCAGGGAGTGCGTGTGCTTCCTGTTGCGGTACAGGTGCTCAGTGGCCTGTGGTGGAACAAGGCCAACATGTGTGCAATCAATGGCACCAACGACGTGTGGGATCCTGCCAAGGCCATAGAATGCACCCTTCACTGCCGCCAATTCACGAGCCCTGGGGAATCTGATGTACCTGTTTCGGTACAGCATCATGGCTGCCAGTACATCCCTCAGCACCTTGCTGAACATGGGCTGGGACATCCCTCCTCCACTGCCCACTGTGTGCTGGAATGACCCAGTGGCGAAGAAATGCATGGCGGCCATCACCTTAGCCGTGGGGGTGAATGCTGTCGGATACACCCTGCGGGGACGGAGATGGGGTTCCAACATGGCACACAGTCGATGCAGGGTTGGCCTGTCCAGCCGAAACTTCCTTATGACCTCAGTATCCTCCATGTCCGCCAGCAATTGGTATGGGCGGTCAATGTTCGGTCTCCGCCTAGGGAAGATGGCAGTGGACACATGTCAAAGCAACACAACACATAGCAATTTCGCTTTCACATCACTGACATGACTGAGCAAGCACATGAGTCACAGCCCAGCTGTCAAGCAGGGACGGCACGGCCACAATACACTTACACAGGTCTCCCACCAATGGCAATGGCTAGTGATGCAAACCACTGCCATGGTCATGCACATGGGGATCTAGGCCCCAATGACTTGCGGGGCGTGCTGATGGGGACTGACTGCATATTCGTCAAGCGGCAACGCCACGGCAACATGTATGTCTGCTGAGCATGGCACTGCTTCCGAGGCTGGATGAGTATGGCACACGACGACGACGATGTGGGCACAGGCTGAGCGGCCAAAACAAGTGGGACCTGTGGCACGAGGGGATATGAGACAGTAGTAGGTGTCAGCACTGCACCCTATGTACAGCACTGTACGGATCACACCTCCCGAAACATTGACAGGTGTCCACATTGCCAGCCCCATGCCAAGACGGCTGTGTGCTTGCAGTCACACGTCACAGGTGAGAGGTTACATTGCACGTGCCAGGTGGCAGACGTACATAGTGGGAGCTATCATGTGTGTGCATGTGTCTCCTGTTCAGGATCCACCAGATGGGCGCTGACTCTGTACTGACCATTGGACACAGCATGTTCCGTGGAAGGCTTGTGTGTGTGGGATGGTGGCACTGGATGTGCCTCCGTTGGGTGGGGGGCCATGCACAGGGCGGGTACGTCGATGATTGCGCATTGTTGGTCACGGTGGGTGCACCCACTAAGATGTGTTGCCCTGTGTACAATTCCTATGTCCGCATGATGATGGAATGTAGATGTGGGCAGACTACACATTGGTCGATGTGCTGTCTATGTGCATGTGCCTTCACACCAGGCACAGCTGCCCCTGCACATGTGACCCCTGCTGGACTCGCTGCTGGGTCTGTGGAGCTGATGCACCTTCTGTGCGTGGGGCGGACAGCTCACCTCACTTCCCTCATTGCGCATGTCATGACTTTGCCGCAGGTGACATGGATCATGGAGGGCCCACATGTACGCGTGGGTAGGCTACACATGTTTGTTCACTGGTCGCCACCCCCAGTCAGTGTTTCGAATGGGAAGGTTGTTGTGCTGGTGGTATATTCGATGTGGCGGATGGGCGGGCCTAGGTGCGGGCTTACATTCCGGACATGGGGGGTAGTTGGATTGGCGACTAGTTGCAGTACACACGGGACACGTCTCTTCCTTTCCACATCTGGGTCATCCCTTGTACTCACTGACAGTGATACAGTCATCTTCGCCCCAGCCCTCATGTCCTCCCCTCGCTCCCCCAATATGCATGTGCACCTTTGAGGCTAGCGCTTGCACAGGCAGCCCCAAGTTCGCACCAGAGAGGGCAAGGAGTGTATGTGTGGGTCCAGTTGCACGAGTGGGCTGTCTCAGGGTATGATGTGTGGCGGGACGCCGTCCACCTGCGTGGTGCCCCAAATGGAGACCCGGCCTGCATGGACTATGCATCACAGTCTTCGCCTTCCGGATCCGCCACCTGCGACACCCAGTGGCTGTGGCTGCCCTTGCGGCCAGGCCGCGTCCGTCTGTGACTGATGGCCCACACATTCACTCTTTGGCCTCTCTGGGGAGGGCTCGGGGTGGTGGTGCACGCGCTTGCACTTAGTCGTAATGGCATGTGGCGTGGTTGGTATAATGGGCAATGGATGGGATGGTGCGAGCCACCTCCCGTGACGTCAGTGCTGCTCGTGCTGAGGTGCGTCCCCCTACACTTCCATTTGACTTGTGCCATGCTACACGTTGAGGTTCTATTGCCTGCGTGATATGACCAGGAGGAGCGCGAGGAGACCTCTCACACACCATGCTCCACTGCCATCCCGTGCCCTGTATCGCCTGTGCGGATTGACTATGTTGGGGTTACACCTGGTCGACTGGGGCTGTGTGTGCCTTGTCAAGGGGCATGGCGGGCGCACAACAGGATCCAGCTAGTCCACGGAGGGGTATGCCCAGACGTGGGTCCCTTGCTCACTTTGCCACTGGATTCAAGCAAGCCTGGCTGATGACGGCTGGGATGCCAGAAACCGGTCCTAGGATGCTTGTTTCCGGTCCAGGGAAGACATGGCTTGGCAGTTCGTGCTGGACTGTTCCCATGAGGCACAGGGTCAGACTGATTTGCATATGGCCATGTCTGAACTGGGGTGGTGGAGTGAGCTAAAGAATGATGATGGATTAAACCCAGATCAGTTGACTGGGGGTGAGTGTTTGATTGGCTCAAACGTTCCGTCCATCATCCCCTTTTGTATCGCTTTGTTCGCCCTAAGTTGGCGGGGGTATGCCCAGACGTGGGTCCCTTGCTCACTTTGCCACTGGATTCAAGCAAGCCTGGCTGATGACGGCTGGAATGCCAGAAACCGGTCCTAGGATGCTTGTTTCCGGTCCAGGGAAGACATGGCTTGGCAGTTCGTGCTGGACTGTTCCCATGAGGCACAGGGTCAGACTGATTTGCATATGGCCATGTCTGAACTGGGGTGGTGGAGTGAGCTAAAGAATGATGATGGATTAAACCCAGATCAGTTGACTGGGGGTGAGTGTTTGATTGGCTCAAACGTTCCGTCCATCATCCCCTTTTGTATCGCTTTGTTCGCCCTAAGTTGGCGGGGGTATGCCCAGACGTGGGTCCCTTGCTCACTTTGCCACTGGATTCAAGCAAGCCTGGCTGATGACGGCTGGAATGCCAGAAACCGGTCCTAGGATGCTTGTTTCCGGTCCAGGGAAGACATGGCTTGGCAGTTCGTGCTGGACTGTTCCCATGAGGCACAGGGTCAGACTGATTTGCATATGGCCATGTCTGAACTGGGGTGGTGGAGTGAGCTAAAGAATGATGATGGATTAAACCCAGATCAGTTGACTGGGGGTGAGTGTTTGATTGGCTCAAACGTTCCGTCCATCATCCCCTTTTTTATCGCTTTGTTCGCCCTAAGTTGGCGGGGGTATGCCCAGACGTGGGTCCCTTGCTCACTTTGCCACTGGATTCAAGCAAGCCTGGCTGATGACGGCTGGAATGCCAGAAACCGGTCCTAGGATGCTTGTTTCCGGTCCAGGGAAGACATGGCTTGGCAGTTCGTGCTGGACTGTTCCCATGAGGCACAGGGTCAGACTGATTTGCATATGGCCATGTCTGAACTGGGGTGGTGGAGTGAGCTAAAGAATGATGATGGATTAAACCCAGATCAGTTGACTGGGGGTGAGTGTTTGATTGGCTCAAGCGTTCCGTCCATCATCCCCTTTTGTATCGCTTTGTTCGCCCTAAGTTGGCGGGGGTATGCCCAGACGTGGGTCCCTTGCTCACTTTGCCACTGGATTCAAGCAAGCCTGGCTGATGACGGCTGGAATGCCAGAAACCGGTCCTAGGATGCTTGTTTCCGGTCCAGGGAAGACATGGCTTGGCAGTTCGTGCTGGACTGTTCCCATGAGGCACAGGGTCAGACTGATTTGCATATGGCCATGTCTGAACTGGGGTGGTGGAGTGAGCTAAAGAATGATGATGGATTAAACCCAGATCAGTTGACTGGGGGTGAGTGTTTGATTGGCTCAAACGTTCCGTCCATCATCCCCTTTTGTATCGCTTTGTTCGCCCTAAGTTGGCGGGGGTATGCCCAGACGTGGGTCCCTTGCTCACTTTGCCACTGGATTCAAGCAAGCCTGGCTGATGACGGCTGGAATGCCAGAAACCGGTCCTAGGATGCTTGTTTCCGGTCCAGGGAAGACATGGCTTGGCAGTTCGTGCTGGACTGTTCCCATGAGGCACAGGGTCAGACTGATTTGCATATGGCCATGTCTGAACTGGGGTGGTGGAGTGAGCTAAAGAATGATGATGGATTAAACCCAGATCAGTTGACTGGGGGTGAGTGTTTGATTGGCTCAAGCGTTCCGTCCATCATCCCCTTTTGTATCGCTTTGTTCGCCCTAAGTTGGCGGGGGTATGCCCAGACGTGGGTCCCTTGCTCACTTTGCCACTGGATTCAAGCAAGCCTGGCTGATGACGGCTGGAATGCCAGAAACCGGTCCTAGGATGCTTGTTTCCGGTCCAGGGAAGACATGGCTTGGCAGTTCGTGCTGGACTGTTCCCATGAGGCACAGGGTCAGACTGATTTGCATATGGCCATGTCTGAACTGGGGTGGTGGAGTGAGCTAAAGAATGATGATGGATTAAACCCAGATCAGTTGACTGGGGGTGAGTGTTTGATTGGCTCAAGCGTTCCGTCCATCATCCCCTTTTGTATCGCTTTGTTCGCCCTAAGTTGGCGGGGGTATGCCCAGACGTGGGTCCCTTGCTCACTTTGCCACTGGATTCAAGCAAGCCTGGCTGATGACGGCTGGAATGCCAGAAACCGGTCCTAGGATGCTTGTTTCCGGTCCAGGGAAGACATGGCTTGGCAGTTCGTGCTGGACTGTTCCCATGAGGCACAGGGTCAGACTGATTTGCATATGGCCATGTCTGAACTGGGGTGGTGGAGTGAGCTAAAGAATGATGATGGATTAAACCCAGATCAGTTGACTGGGGGTGAGTGTTTGATTGGCTCAAACGTTCCGTCCATCATCCCCTTTTTATCGCTTTGTTCGCCCTAAGTTGGCGGGGGTATGCCCAGACGTGGGTCCCTTGCTCACTTTGCCACTGGATTCAAGCAAGCCTGGCTGATGACGGCTGGAATGCCAGAAACCGGTCCTAGGATGCTTGTTTCCGGTCCAGGGAAGACATGGCTTGGCAGTTCGTGCTGGACTGTTCCCATGAGGCACAGTGTCAGACTGATTTGCATATGGCCATGTCTGAACTGGGGTGGTGGAGTGAGCTAAAGAATGATGATGGATTAAACCCAGATCAGTTGACTGGGGGTGAGTGTTTGATTGGCTCAAACGTTCCGTCCATCATCCCCTTTTGTATCGCTTTGTTCGCCCTAAGTTGGCGGGGGTATGCCCAGACGTGGGTCCCTTGCTCACTTTGCCACTGGATTCAAGCAAGCCTGGCTGATGACGGCTGGAATGCCAGAAACCGGTCCTAGGATGCTTGTTTCCGGTCCAGGGAAGACATGGCTTGGCAGTTCGTGCTGGACTGTTCCCATGAGGCACAGGGTCAGACTGATTTGCATATGGCCATGTCTGAACTGGGGTGGTGGAGTGAGCTAAAGAATGATGATGGATTAAACCCAGATCAGTTGACTGGGGGTGAGTGTTTGATTGGCTCAAACGTTCCGTCCATCATCCCCTTTTGTATCGCTTTGTTCGCCCTAAGTTGGCGGGGGTATGCCCAGACGTGGGTCCCTTGCTCACTTTGCCACTGGATTCAAGCAAGCCTGGCTGATGACGGCTGGAATGCCAGAAACCGGTCCTAGGATGCTTGTTTCCGGTCCAGGGAAGACATGGCTTGGCAGTTCGTGCTGGACTGTTCCCATGAGGCACAGGGTCAGACTGATTTGCATATGGCCATGTCTGAACTGGGGTGGTGGAGTGAGCTAAAGAATGATGATGGATTAAACCCAGATCAGTTGACTGGGGGTGAGTGTTTGATTGGCTCAAACGTTCCGTCCATCATCCCCTTTTGTATCGCTTAGTCCACGGAGGGTGGGCTGACGTGTGCGCCTGGTTCCGCATTGTTCGTGTGCCCGGCTGCTGTGCACACACGTGTTCACTTCCCCCCCCGACAGGTGTCCTCTCACAATGCCCAGGGAAGCGGTGGTGTACTGTTCATGACCCCTCCCAACACGGCGTGCTCCAACTTGGCATGTGCGCATCTACCCGTCGCACCCACCCACCTGAGCACTGCGTCCATGCGACTTCACACGACACATGTGTGTCTTCCACAGTTGTGCTACTCATTTGCGTTGACATCCAATACCAGTGGACTACATGGTCATGTCACGACTGCCGTGTACTTCACATACTCTCATCCTCTCTCATTCGTACTTGTGAAATGAGTCAGCGGAGACAGTTTTGGTTTCAAACATTATATTGAGTCTTCTGTCCTCTGTGATGCAGTATAGTGGACACTACTGGCAGCGGAATACATGTTGAGGATATACTGAGCATGATTACAAATCGGATAGGGTGTGGGGTTACATGTGATTGGCTGTTGCATGTGGGATGTGGGCTTCAGAGTTACATCTGCTTGGCCAAGGCTGTGCTAATGTACATTTACGTATAGCTGCGGAGCTGCGGACTTTGACACAGACGGTATACAAGTAGCCTACCAGACCGCTTGGCATCATGGGCACAGTCCATCTCAGTTCCATGTGACAGGTTTGCTGCGGTTGTTCCTCATGCACGTGTGCATGTGAGATGACATCAGGGCATGTGCTTGCGTGCATGCAGCGGCGTGCCACTTGTTGTTGCAATGTGGTGGTTACTGGACATGTCACAGTCACTGGGGTCGTGTTGTTGTTGTTTGCACTTGTCGTCCGGGCAAAGGTCCTGGTATGGGATTCCCGGGGCGGGGGTGGGAGGGGTGCAGCACCCACAGACTCCAGGCGACCTATTCATGTCCACTGAGCGGTGTGTGTGTCCATGGGCGCTGGATCCATGTCGTGTCCTGGTTGTTCGTGCAGTTCCGTCCATGTGGGTGCGATACACAGACCCCATGCCACTGCCTCCCACGATGCATGCGGTGTTCCTGGATGTGATGGGGAACAGTGTGCATGTCCCGGTCATTTCCGATGTCATGGCGATGTCGTTGATGGTGTGGTAATTGTTGCCGGTCGTTTGGTATGGCTGTTGTGGTGGTGACTGGCCAGTCCGTGCGGAAGCTAAGCATGGGTGCGGGGTTGGACATCATAGGTCAATCGGGGAACCTGCGTTGGGGTCCGACGAATTTACAGGTTGTCAGGTATGCGATGCCGTCCAGCAGGGCTTCCATGTCATTGGTGGTGTTTATGTTTGCCAGCCAATGTAGCGGATGGTGGCTGTCAAGGTGTTGTTCGTAAATTGTCCCTTGGAGGACCATGATGGGGCATGCTGGGTGACATTCGATGTAGCTGTGCTCGATGATCCGTCGTGTGGAGGCACAGTGGTCCCATTTCAGTGCGGGTGCGATGTTGGCCACATACGCCATGCCCCCATAGGCAGAGCAGGCCCTGTCGTGTGCGTCCAGAGGGAGGAGTAGTGCTAGCAGGTCCGCCTTTAGACATGCCGGGTTGGAGAGACACATCTCCACGGGATGCTGGTAGGGACACCTCCGACAGTAGAAGACGGGTATGACGCAGCTGAACAATGTGATGCGGTAAGTCAGTCGGTAACTTACGTTCAGCAGGGACAGGAGTTCGCATCCCAATATATGTGTCAGGTTGGTTTTGTACAGCTTGACCTGTCCGGCGTAGTTGGGTAGGTGTGTTGCGGTTGCCATTTTGCAGCGGTGCGTTGTGGTGGCGTGCTCCGGCTGTGTGTGCAGTCTGCAATGTGCACGCTCCGAGGTTGCTGTGAGCTCTGTGTAGTCGTAGGGAGACAGGACTTGTGTTCTGTTGGCTTGTGCGGAGGACACAGGCCCTCATCCCACATGCTTCTCAGACAGTTCAAGGTCAGTGATGTGTGACTCCTTCCAATTAACTTGCATGGGGCCGACATGGGGGAGTGTTTTCTTTATTCTTTCCCGTCCGTTGTGTTCTTCTGTGATATGCGCTATCTGCCCTGTGGTCGGTCTCCTCTGCATGCCTGTGTTGGTCTTTTATTGGACAATGGCTGTATTCACCGGCTTCTTTCGTAGGGCTGTGGTTTCGGAGTTGGAATGGAAGGTCATTCAGTGCTGTCTGCTCTCCCTTGTGTGGGCGGCAGGCTGCCTTTCCGCTCTGCGTTGGGCCTTGTGTGTGAGTGTTATTCTTGGGCCACCTGTTGTCGGTCCCCGGGCTCTTTGGTGTTCCGTTTTGTATGTCTTGTTCATATGTGCAGGGTGGTATGGGTGTTTCAGTGTGGTACTGGCGTTCCTCTTCCCGAAGGGGCCCTGCTTCTCCTAGTTGGTGTTGCCGCCGCTGTGTGCTTCGCCATGTTTGTTGCACTGGGGTGTGTCCTGCTGTTGCGTGACTTCACTGACATGTGTGCGTCGGTTGTGTGACGTTGGGTGTTGTCCGTGAATTGGGCGTTGGGGACATGTCTGTGGCAGGCCTGTCACGTGTCATGTGCGTTCGGGGTGGGGCTGGTGTGTGTGCTGCTTGGTTGTGTCCCTGTGTCTGTGTGCGACGCATGCATGGCGCTGCGGTTGGCCTCTGCGTTGTGCGCATGTGTGGCAGCGTCATCGCCGCTTTGGGGCCGTGACGGGGTGGTTGGTTCCTAGTCCCAGGTGGTGTGTACACATGTGTTACGAGATGTTACAATTTGGCCTGTGTGTCATATGTGGATGCTATGGCAGATGTGTCGTGTACACGCGGGGGTGGGGGTTGTCCGCTTTTCCGCCCTTGCACTGTGTGCGCTGTTTGCGTGCACTTGTTGTATGTGTGCCTACCTGCGTCTTCGCGGTACGTTGCGTCCTTGGTGGTGCATCAGATAGAGCATAGGGAGGGCCTGCAGTGCTGGATTCATGCTCGGGGGTGCCGCTTCTTCGGTGTCCGTGCTCGGCGTTCGTGTTACCGCTTCGGTTTGACGTACGGTGTCTCTTAGCCGTGGGTTCAGTTTGTGTGCGGCATCGTAATTTGTACGCCGGGCGGTACGTGTTTCGTCGGACGGTGTGTGTCAATTGTGCTGCGCCGCTACGTGTACGGGCGCACTTTGATGGCGGACGGTGTCGCTGGCTTGCCGGCGGTGTTTGGCTGACTTTTCGCATCGTAATCGGGCGGGCGTGTGGACTGCTGCGTGCAGGCGGTAACTGGTGGTTTTTGCATCCGCCAGCACGGCGGTGGTGCTTCCGCCCGACATCCTAATGGGCCCCTTAATCACATTTGCATTTTATTTTTTTTGCTGTTGTTGTTAGCAAGTTTACTTTTGATTTAAAAAGAAGAGAACATTTAATTGATTTAGGTAGTTAAGTTAAGGAGGTTGAGGCATTTCTAATAATAAAATAATGCTTTTTCTTACCTGTGTTGTAATATAATCTGTGATAGTAGTTTCTGTAGATCTTCTTTCTCTCTCTCTCCAGCAAAGTAACGCTCTCCCTCCGTGTTTGGCTGATAAACGGTAATTTTTTTAAAGTTAATTCTTAGTTTTTATAGTGTTTAGTTATTTACTTCTCAATTTTAATTGGTTTGTGCTCTTTTAGTTTAAAATCATTGGTTGAGATACGTTTTTTAATTTTGTAGCAGTTACTTTTTAATTAGGTAAATATATGTGTTGTTTGTTTGATGTTTATAATATATTATTTGTTGTAGTTATTTTAAAATATTTGTTAATAATTTTACTTTATAACGTTAATAATTGTTGTATATTATATACATGTGAATAATTATGTGTTAGTGAGTATATTTATTGTTTTTTATGAATTGATATATTTATTAGGGTTTTTATAATTGTTTTATATTTGTTTTAAATATATTAATTTTATATATGTTGGTATTATTTAATATTATTTGTTTTAATATATTAAATTATTATATAGTTGTAAGGAGTGTTTATTTAATGTTGAATAGTATTATCGATATTTTTTGTATAAGTTCTAATTATATTTGTAAGTCGATATTAGTGTTATCGATATTTTTGTTGTGTCTCTTTATAATTTAAATTTTTCGATATTTTTGTTATCTATATGTTTGTAGTCGATATTTTTGTTCACAATATTTATTACGGCGATATTTAAATATCGATATTTGTGTAAAATCTTGTTTATGTATAGGATGGCGATATTTTTGTATCCGATATTTTCACATCGATATTTTTGTATGTCAGTGTTTTTGTGATCGATATTTTAACAGTGATCTGATGAGTCACCTCATCACGAAATTCCATTAAAATCAATTCCTCTACCACAGAGACAATAGCTGATTAAACATGAGGCAAAGAAACAATTAGGGAGATTCTAGATCAACTTGAATACCTGGGTGTTATAGAAAATTGCACCTCACCTATGAATAATCCCTTATTTCCAGTAATGAAACCCGATAATTCATATCGTCTAGTCTTAGATCATAGACATTTAAACGCATCCACACACACATTTGCAGTACAGAATGCACGCAGTGCCACACTAATGAATAACATTGTGTGGAATAAATACAAAACAACACAAGACTTCTCGAATTGATTTTTCTGGCAAAACATAGTGCCTGGTAAATTTGACAGCGTTCTCGGCGCTAGGCTCTCAACTCCAATTTTGTCGATTACCCCAGGGGTGTAAGAACAGCCCTGTGTGGTTTTCAGCCAGGGTAACAGATTTACTTCAAGATTTTGATGAGGAGGCATTGTCCTATGCAGATGACATCTATTTGACGGACGATGAATTAATGGAACACTTGTCTAAGGTTAACCACATTATTCTTGGGTTCGCCCACTTAGGATACAAATTTAATTTCAAGAAATCAAAAATTGCTCAACTTAGTGTCCTTTTTTTAGGGTATGAATTGTCAATGAAGGCAAAAGCCTGGCAGCACAATTTTTAGAAAAATGTGCACAGCTCCAACCTCTGACAACTCTGAAAAGACTTCAATCCATTTTCGGATTCTTGAATTTTGGCAGAACATACATTCTGGATTACGCAGAAAAGGTGAAACCTTTCTACAACTTAATTAGACCTGATTTTTCAGTACGCCATTGGACACAGGAACATACTGATATCCTATGTTCTGTATAAGCTGACATGATAGCTTCCAAACATTTACACACATGTCAACACAACTAACCTGGTGATCCCATGGTCGCTAGACTGACAGGGTACACCTACATCACTTTCAATGAAGGCAATAGAGTACCTATTGCATACAAATAATATTTGCGTTTTGCACCAACTGAAAAAGAGCAGGGGAAACGCATAACTGTCTTGAACTCAGTACCGACCCTAGAGGCCGTTACAAAGGCAAGCATACAAAATGCTAAAGCATTGCATCCATGATGGATTCAAAGGGCTAACTCTCTCACTCCAACAGATGTAGATTACAGATTTGATTCTACATTACAAACACAAGCATTCCTGCAGTACGAACAAGAATATCCTCTGCCAAATGAAATAATGCCTCTAGATTGAAATGAATGTATAATTTATACCAGTGGATCTGCCCAGCTGGCTGTAGGAACAAAATAGCAATATTCCTCGGCATGCACAATTGCAAAAGGGCGCATGCAGGACAGAAAGTTTCTTCCTCTGAAAAGACACACTCAGGGCATCATTACGATGGCGGACGGAGAAAGTCCGCCCGCCACCGCAGCGGAATGCGGGACCGTCCGCAAGGGGTGCGGTGGTCCCGCACATGATATTAGGATGCCACCGCCACTGTGGTGGTGGCAAGCCCTATTCACAGCATTGTGGCAGGCGGTGCTCATCGCACCGCCCGCCACAATGCTGTGAATACACGTCGTGCATTTGCATGCACAACGTGACAGGCACCGTGTGGTGCCTGCCACCTTGTGCATACAAATGCAGGGGGGTACCACAGGTACCCCCCATGTGCACCCCCCACCCCTCAACACCATGGGGGCCCGCAATGGGTCCCCAAATGCAAAGACCGTATGCCTCTGCAGTCATCATAATATGGATGGCGGTGTCTTGGAGACACCGCCACCATATTATCCTTGTTTTCCGCCGGTGGAAAAGCGGCGGGCGGTCTTTCGTCCGCCGCGGACCCCCCAGCCATCGTAATATGGCAGGGGGTCTTTGCTGTGTGGATGGCGGGCGGATCACCCCCGCCGGGCTGGCGGTGACTACCGCCGGCCCGGCGGGGGCGATCCGCCCGCCATCCTAATGGGCCCCTCCGTCCCTAAGAGACTGTACGGCGCAGCTGGCGGAACTAAAAGCCCTGTTACTGGCACTACAAAATACGGATCATGAATTACCCACACTCATAGTGTGTGATTTATTTTACTGTGTCCAGTTATAACAAATATTTACATTATTGGGGCCAGAAGGGATTTAGGGTTTCCAAGGATTGCTCAGTAAAGCACAAGATGCTTTCAAAACAAGTGGCAAAGCTGAAAGAAGGCCTGCCACGGGCTCATGTTATTCATACATTGAGTCATCAACGTGTTGGCGTTCACGTTGAAGGGAATTCAATTGCAAATGAAGCCGCCAAGGCAACAGTACACAATGCTGCCATTGCTGCAATAACTCGCTCTAGCATGAGGATAGAGGTAGCAACTATGATAGCTGTCAATGCCATGCGCAACAGCACAGCCCTGCCAAAAATGCTTTCTACTCAAGTACTCCTACAAATTAGATGCACAAAACATTACATATGCTCACATTTCTGGAGTGGGGGATAGAGTAATATCAAATACTGACCATAGATTGGGATTGATACTAGCTGCACGCGAGGATCACATGCAGAGATCTCTGCCACAGTTTCACTACTAAAGCAGCGCTATTGGTGGCCAGGTCTTACTAATCAGGCCAAGGACTTTGTCCTCAAATGCGACATCTGCCAGCAGATGAAGGGCTCTATCGTAGCACATCCACCCCAAACACCTTTGTTCTCAGATAAACCTCTCACATGTGTCTATTTGGATCACTGCGGCCTCTTACACTCTGACTGGGTCTACGAGTACATCTAGGTGGCAGTGGAGTCATGCTCTAGATTCCTGTGGGTTTGGCCCCAGCGCTTGGCTGACGCTCAAACTGTTATAAAGGATTTGTGAGTCTTTATTGGCACATACGCAATTGGCACACTACATTCCGACCAGGGTATAGCGTTTAGCTCTCGGGCTTACAAAGAAGCAACGGAAGTTTGCGTGTGGCCCTGCGGTACTCCTACCCCTATAATCCTGAGGAAAATTTGGTAGTCAAGAGGAAAAACTGTGGCTTAAGGCAATCCTTCACAGCAAGGGCATTAGGCTTGGGCCGCAGTTGGGTCAATCACCTATATGGGGTCCAGAAGGTACTTAACAACATGCCAAGAAAATCCCTGAGGGGGTTGTACACCTTATGAGCTCCTGTTTGAGGTAAGACTGTGGGTACCCGACCTCGATAGTGTCAGCACAGTGGCGGCTGAAACTCCATTTGACCTCAGTGATCCTTTGGATGTTTTACAGGACCTTAATGAATACAGAGCTTTACAAAGCAATGTACAAGTAAAACACACTGCCACTGGGGAAGTGAACACGGTATCGGCAAGACCTGCCTGGGTCCTGGAGATTGGGGACCTGATCAGAGAGAAAATTGTGGACATAAAACAATTTGGCCATCTTACAGCGCCTGTACCTGTCCTAGCTGTTGAAGGAACCAGAACTGTCCTTCTTCCGTCACTTGCCGGCCACCGAGACAAAAGGTTTGTCTCAATTGATCTGATCAAACCACACTATGTGGCCAATTCTCAATAGTAGGCCACGTGGGCTCCTAGGTAGCTGCCGCACTCCTCTTGCTACCTTACAGGAAGTTCAGATGAAAGCTTTAATAATGACTGAAGACTCCACTTTCCAAAGAGAAACTGTGAACGACAATGAAATGATGCTTCCCCCTACTGAAACAACTACAACTGTACAGTCAACATGTACAGAAATTTCAATTCGAAAAACTGACGACGTCTATATCAACATGTCACAGATTGAGTCATTTCCTAGTTTTACAAAACCTGCTGAGCTGCCAAGAATGGACCGAACGGCGTCTGGCTACTTCGTGCACTATGACAATTTCTCATCCGGTCCAAGTGAACCAGAGCTGCCGACATTGGCTTCCCCTTTTAAGCTTCGAGTTTATGCTTTCTATCTTTGGCTGAAAGAGACTTAATTCATTGTTCCCTGGATACATCTATGGATTACAATTGGCTTACTTTTCCTGGTACTTTGGATTGGTATGGTAACTGCCTTTTTCCTACTTCTGAATGGACGCTTTCTCCCAGAATGCTCTGCAGTACAACTCGTGTACTTGGTTCTTAAACCACATGCATCATCACGTTATGAACGAAGAGATTTGTCCCTGGTAAACATTACAGCGGTTCCAGTTCCTGAAGGAATTGTATGGGACATGGTATCTTATGATGTATATGGTCCTTCTGAACTTTTGAAAATTCCTCATTTGTTCAAAATTTCTTTAAATTACATCATCACCTCTAGTACTTTCTCTGATGAGTGGGACATTGAAACTGTGCACAATTTGCTTTCAGATTTAGAGCAATCAGCTACATTTTCTAATGATAAATTTTATGATGGTTCAAGTAATTTTGGAGACATGTTCTGTTACCAGCATTATGGTCACCATTTTTTGCACAAAGCTAGTATCCCGTGCGCTGTTTATAATTACACACATTGGGAACACTGCCCAACCTCCAAAAGGTAGTTCAAAGACTTTTGCACAGAAGTTTGCTTATTTTTCAGGTTTTGAAACATCAGACCCAGCCGCATATTACAATAGGCTTGTAGCTACACTTGCAAAGAAAAATATGCTAACAAACACAAATCTGATATACTCTGCTTCCTTTATTTCCCAACTGTCTATACAGGGTTTTGACTTTTGGAAAGACACAATAGACACAAAGGGGCCGATTCCGATTCGGGCCGGAAATCTCTCCGACCGAGCCGGACCCGGAGAGATTTCCGACCAAATCGGACTCTAGCAGTCCGACCGAATGAGTAAGATGCGCACGTATGCCATCGGACTCGATTCGGTCGGACTCCCATTGAAGTCAATGGGAGCCAGTCGTACGACGCGTACACGGGCTCCCATTGACTCAATGGGCACGATGCGAACAAGGGCGCCCCCTACAGCGTGTTCGCGTTGGTGCGGCTCGCGCCGTACATGCACGTGTAAGGGGGACCCATGTGTCCCCCCTGTGTGCGACTCGCGTGCCTACGCTTCCAGGGGGTCCGACACGGACCCCAAAGTGCGGCTCCGACAGCTCCTTGGAGCCGGACTGCGCGAGTCGGTCGGAGCGGTCGCGATGCGCATCGTACTTACCCGGCCGGGGAACGTCTCCATTGCGCGGTGCGAGTCGTCCCCGTGCGAGTCGGTCGGAGCGGTCGGGTCCTGCGAACGAGTCGGTCGGAGATTTCGCGAGCGCACGCATCGTACTCGCTCGCCCGGACGCACGTACGATTCGGTCGGGAAAGAGGGCTCCGAATCGGATCCGGTAAAGCCGAATACGATTCGGAGCCCTACCAGCCGAGATCGGAATCGGCCCCAAAGTCTATTTGGGGGACAAAAGATTGGCAGGCTCAGGGAACGGGGCCTTATTTAGAGCATGCCTCATACCACAGTCAATGATTTTTCTGAACAAGACAATGCAACAAACTAGGATTTGAATGCATCACGTATTGCTGCATTCTCACATTTCGAGAATTTGCAGCACTTTACAAACTTTAGTGAGGCTACACTACATTCCATAATATGAAATGGTTCTTTCAATTCATCACAATCCAATTGGAAGGGTTGGTTGGTTTAGCCTGTAGACACAAACGGGTGTCAATCTAGATTCCTGGGTAACACCGAAGGGTTTAGGATCAATAGGCCTGATCAACTATATGTACAAACTGAACACGTGGGGTGGTGACGTCATATAGTGTTGGGAAGTTATGCCTAGATTGGCTAAAAACCTCAACACTCTCTCAGGTGAAGCAACACTTTTCCCTTCATTCTGATGACATGGATCTCAGGGATTTTTTACTAGGTACCCGGAACCACGTCAAAATCACTTTTTGTACGCAATATACAATGAGCTGTGGAAGATTTCTCCACAGGACGCTGCTGAGAGATTGCACTAGACTGATAGGGTTAATTTAGAAAAGGCTTTTGCTGTGGTTGACAACGGTATGACCACTTTATCATCCAGAATTTATTCACTGGGCAACATAGTGTCTTCCGCAATTGACATAATAAATCAGGACGTGTCTATATTATAACATGGACAGTCACAATTACGGTCAATAGTAATACTGAGATGGACATTACAGACGTTAAGTTCTGGCCACCTGCCTTGGCGTTACATCAACAATACAAATCTGTTTTCAGCATACGATCTAACAGAAAGACAGATGACAATGGCATGTAGAGATGCGAAATATACCATGTTGCACATTGAAAAATTAGACCAATTACCTTTCGCTGTGGCTGAGGCACCATCCACTGACTGGATAATCCATGGTTACATCACCCTACTGGTCATGACCTTTTAACTACCAATATTGTCTCCAATACCAAGAGGCAGGCAGATATGAAGCGCTAGGGGAAGGATATGTGCACGAGTATTGGGAGTTACCATTCAGATTTAGATGCAAGAATAGGGACACAGAATTTTTTCTTAGTGGCTCCGACTGTGAAGAAGCCTTATGCGGTTTCTTGGTTTGCAAGGCCATTTCTCTCTATGGAGCGTGCAATGCTTCAATGGCGAACTTGTCTAGTTCTCTGAAGGGTTCCCCAGCTACCGTGATTCATCCTGTATTCAGGCTGCTCTCGAATGGGAGCTATTTGATGCTGAATGATCAAGGTTGAAGGCTATCTAGTGATGGTTAATCCCATAGTCACTTGTTGTGCACAAGTACTGTTTCCACCTGCCTGCACAGTTAGGGAGGCAGCTCTATGGCCTTTGATAAATGTTTCCAACATCAAATTTGACTCCCTAAGTATACTGACAGCCATACTTTTACAGAAGGATGTGGCCTTAACTTCAGCCAAATAGACGTTTGATCTCCAGGTTGCAAGGCCCTTGTCTGAGATACAGACACTGCTCCACACTAACTTCCCGCTGCATTTTGGGGAGCTGGTACATCATATCTTTAACATGTCTGATTTGAAAGGAATAGTGCACTTTTTGAAATGTAACAGCTTTGGTTTGGCTAGCACCTTTCAGACAATATTCAGAGTCATACCATCTTTTATACACTCCATGTTGGGAAGCATTTTTGGAGTGCTCCCGCTAGTCCTGCTACTTGTGGCGGGAATTCTGATTTTGTTCTATCTGCTCCAAAATGGACGTTCCCATTCAACTCTGAATGGAGACAGCACTGCTAGTGCTGCGTTGCTGTGAGTGCATGATACACTGCTTCGGCACACCTCAGCTTCAAGAACGAAATGAGCACTGGTTCTTGTCGTTCAGGCTGGTCTAGCTTGACTGCATACAATCTGTCTTCCGCTGCCTGCTTTGTGGCCACAAATGCGTCCTAGATATATATCTCGGATCAGACTTGGTTGCGCCACCGGACATTGAAGTACTGATGGCCCCCTTAAAGGCCCATGCGTATTGCTGTCCCCAGCGTATTCCATTGATGATGAACGCATTCTTAGAGCCACCCTCGGATGCTTCAGCTCCCAGTGATGTGAACAATGGCTCTGCAGGCAACTTGTGGGATACAATGCCTCCCTCTGCGGCTGCTGTGGGAACTGGATGGAATCACCTTTGTTCCATAAACATGTTACGAGGTTCGCTGCTGGGAACGTCTGCAGATGTGGGCAACAGCAATGTTGCGTCTACCACTTGGAACACATAAATAATTAGCCTTTTCCGTGTGGGAACAATTTGGCCTCTTTTTAAAACAAAATGTACCAAAACAGCTTTTTCTTTTTCTAGGCACCATGGCTTTCTGAGTGTTTGGAATCTCAAATGATATAAGACCTTTTAAGACTTTTTATATATGTTTTTGGGAAGCCCACTTTTAGATAGTTTTCAGAATAGTTTTTTTTACATTTTTAAAAATTGTCTGCTGCCTTTTTGGATAGCTTTATAGATATCGACCTTTATTAAGAGGAGTGGGTGTTATATTGCCGAGTTAGGCCCATGTAGCGAAGCAGCTCATTTCTTACATTATCCACACAAATAACATTTCCAGCTGTGACCTTTTGCACATATTTGCATGCACGACAATGTTGGATTAGTTTCTCTAAAACTAAACTAAACTTGTTTTCACATATAGCTTCACGCAACATTATCATAACGTGCAGATCCTCCGGATTAGTAGGAACTACACAACACTCTCTTTGAGGATTTATCAATGGAAAGAAGGTAGGGGGGCTGAGTTCCTTCCGGGCGACTGTGTAATTATGTCCTTCAATTCCCCTGGCCTGGTAGAGCTAATCCTCTGCAGAACTAGAGCTAGGTCTTCATCTGCTCCTCCCCATTGTGTGTTAATCCTTCCACTGGGGTATTTCTATCGTCACCCCCAATTTTAAGGTGGAACCAGTTTCAGTGATTGAGACTGACCCATGCCAGCCCAGTGAATTCCACCCGTTGTTTACCGCACACAACCGCTTTAACCCCCTGTGCGAGTTGGACAATAGTGATTGACAGTCACCTAATTTGGATATGACATATTCCACAGTCAATCCCATGTCTAAGAGTCTTGGGCTTCTCCCCCCTACCCCTACAGCAAAGGACACTATGGCTGTGCCCTACTCCTTTTACCTTCCCCTTCAACCAGCTTGCCTTGTTGCGTCCCTCTAGTCCCCTTGCATGTGACTCATTGGCCGCCCTGACCTTGGAATGTGGCATGTCTTTGTTCCAAGGTGCCGATTACTTTTTGGTTGGATTTCTTGCTTAAATTCCATATTCTCTATTTCCAGGAGACTTGGGCATTAGAGCAGATCCATATTAACGGATTCAGGACTTTTCATAAACTTGCTATGCCAACCAACGCCAGTAGACCTATTGGTTGGTTAGCCATCTTTGTATCAAATTTACTGCTTCAGCCTACTATTAAAGTACAGTCCAAATCACCATACTCTTTAATCATTGTTTGGGAAATTCAGCACAATGTTTTAATTTTATAATTGTTAATGTATATAATAATGCTCCGACACTTGACAATGTGTTATTTCAACTTGAATACGATTTGGACAAGCTATGCTGTGCTGATAGGAAGGACACTTTTTTACTGTGGGGTGGGGATTTACACTCGCTTATGTCATCTACCCCCCAAACGGGTTTGTGCTGTGGTTGACATTAACAACAGTGAGCAAACTCATTTTACCCATAGAAGCCCTGGTAGGAAATTGACCGATTTACTGGTCAAGTTTGATCTTGCCTTTTCCAACGAACTATGTACCCCTCCAGTTCCTTTTTATCCTACTTTCAATGGTCGAGGCTGTAATGCCATTATTGATTATATTGTTGCCACTAACAAGCTCAAAAACCTAGTATATGATTTTATTACCCACCCTATTGGCCTGATTGACCATTTCCTGCAAAGTATAAAAATAAAAGAGGCGTGGGGCTTGAAAATCAACCACGTTGAGCATCCTCTGGATAATTCTGTGTTAACTATTCGAAATTATACCTTGCAGCATTGGTTATGGTACAATTCTGATATTTTTCTTGAGCAATTGATCACTGCACATAGGGGTGCCTTCGATATCTGTCTAAAAGATTCAGCCTTCGATGAGGATTTTGAGACAGCATTCCTTAAGATTTCCTGTGGGGTTAATGAAGCTTTAACCAAGGTCCTGCCTCAACTCAAAACTGACAGACCAGGGTGGTATATTAGCAACTGCACTAATGTCCATAAGAATATTTTGACAAGACGCAGTGCTACCCCGTGGAAGTGAGGTGGGGCAGGTGTGAGTACAGACTTGCGGAGAGGGCCAGGAAGAATGCAGCTGAAGCAGGTAGCATGGGGATCCCTGATTGAAGCCAGTGTGGCCAAGGATATCTCAACCTTTTGGCATGACATTAACAGTCCCAGCCTAAAGGATAACAGTGCTCCCAGATTAGAACTGGCTATCAATGAATCTGACTGGATTGCACACTTTTCTGAGATTTCCTCGAACATACCCCTGGCCTAAGCCCTGTCATAGCTGAAGACCCGCCTACTTTGCAGTCTGCTCCAGTTCTGTTAAATACAAAGGACTAGGCTGAATCAGAGGACTCCACACAAACTCTGCTTCATCAAATTCTGCCAGAATTGAAAAACATGAAACTCCCCCAAGAAGAAGCTCAGAAAAAGACTGAATCACGGCTGAGCTCAATTCAATCTCACGTCCAGCAGCTCACATCACAGGTTGTTGAGGCTGAACAACGCATATCTAACCTTGAAGTTTTTCCCGTCAATCTGATCAAGTAATCAAATTACAAACTGAATTGAACAATCTACAAATCAAGGTTGATGATGCGGAGAACCGAGCTTGAAGATGTAATCTACGTATTACGGGGATTCCGGAGGGCCGCGAGAATGGACAATCAGTTTTTGAAGTTATCTCGGATCTTATCTCCAAGTATGTTTGTCCAGAGGCTTCAGCTCAGAAGACCGACCTTACCATCTTAAGGGCGCATCGTGTGCCAGTGGTTCAATATCCTAATGAATGAATGAATGAATGAGAACATTTATAGAATGAATGAATGAGAACATTTATAGAAAGCACAGCTACTCAACAAGAGTGTCCCGGCGCTAAAATGACTCTATGAAACCTGCTGCAACCCCTAAAGGCGGGAGACCAGGATTTAAACTGCAGCTAGAAAAGAGGAGAGCTAGCTTAGTTGTGGAATAGCCAGGTTTTAAGCCTTTTTCCTAAAAACAGCTAGGTCGGTCACAGTTCTGAGTGTCAGTAGGAGAAGAAGGCTAAATAACCGAGAACGATCATTGCGAGCTTTGGGGACTTTCGAATAAAGGAAAAGATTTTAGCATGTGCCGTCCATGATAAAGTGTACCAAACGACTGATAACTTTCCTTAAAAAAAAATTCTGGTATGTCTGCCCTCTCAGCAAAACGTAGAAAGGAATTCAGAGGCATGCTCAATTGTTTTCAACGGCTAGGAGCTCTAGCTGGTATTGTCCGCAGTCTAAGTTTAAAGTTCTTCACAATGGGAAGGCTCATATCTTTCAGTCAGCTGCGGCAGACAAAGAGTTCCTTCACTCCCTACAACATCCAGTTGGGGGGTAGTAGATAATAGGTAATATGAGCTTGAAGCTGAAAAAGGAGCCGTTCGATTAGCCATGTGGCTGGGACACAGGGATTACATTTGAGTCCAGACCGCCAGTCATCGGCTCACCACCTTGGGTGCGATGTCACAGCACCCCTATGTAGGGAAGGGGGAGCGGTAGGGAGGGGATCACATGGAGTAGGAGGGAGGGGGAGTGGTCACTTGGTCATGGAGGGGGATTACCCAGGAAGCCCCAGACAGGGGGGCTCCGAAGTCAGGATGGTCCATGGAAGGGGGGGACAAGGGGTCACAGAGGGGAGGTGGAGAGAAGGGGGTGGGGTTCATAGCGGCAGGGAGGTAGAAAAGTAAAATGTAGCAGAAGTATGACAATGCAAGAGATCGAAATATCTTATTTAATTTTTATCTTTGTTATTAAATGTCAGCTAGATCATTAAAGGTATTTTCCTGTAACGTAAATGGTTTCAATAATAGACTGAAGCGACGATCAATGCTGGCTTGGTTTAAGACTTTACAAGCCAATATAATCTTCCTCCAGGAGACGCATTATAAGGAAGGGTCATTAAGGGACAAAACCCCCTCCTTTGTCCATCATGAATTTTACGCTTCCTCGAATGCGGCCATTAGTGAGTGCGGATATTAGTAAGTAAAAAAGTGCAGAGCGATATTATATTGGTCCAAAAGGACAATAGTGCTAGGTGGCTCTGGCTGCAGATGAGGATCTCTAATCAACTCTTTAATTTCTGAGCCTTTATGGCCCTATTGAAGACTCCCCGAGATGCTACAGTCTCTTTATGATTTCGCAACAGCCCAAACAGGGTTTTTGGTGCTCGGGGGGTATTTTGATTTATTTATTGATCCAGCTATTGATTCCTCACAAGCTCAGAAAATGCAGACAAAACCTAAATCGATCAGGGTCTGTCAGGATTTAATACAGGACTTAGGGCTAGTGGATTGTTGGAGGGACACATTTCCTCATGAGAAGAAGTTTACATGTCATTCAAGGAGATTTCACTCTTCAGCTTGAATTGATTTTTTCCTTATTTCCCATGCTCTTTTAAACAATGAATCCGAGATTATTGAAAAACCCTTCTCTGACCATGCCCTAATTACAGTACAATTTCAAATTCGATCTCAAGTGCAAACTGAGTTCAGACGGGCATTTGATAAGTCTTTTCTAGTCGACGAGCAGTGGGTGGCCTAAATGAGCTTGGCATTAGAAGAGTTCTTGAAACGTAATGTTGATACAGCTTCTCTATTTGCAGTTTGGGGGGGCCCTGAACGCATTTTTTCGAGGGAATAGCTTATAAAGCCTACAAGAGGAAAAAAAAAGCACAAAGAATGGTCTCAATTAGAAAACAACGCTCCATAACCACGGCAAATTACTTAGCAGTACCCTCTTTGGAAAGTAAAAACAAGCTCCATCAAGAAAAAAGTAAAATGTACAAAATCTTTATACCTCTAAGGAGTTCTTAGCACATGATTCAGTACTGCAAAAAAGATATGAAGAAAATGATCCCATTGGTAGATACCTTGCCTGGTCAGCTAAACATAGGGCCAATATGAATAGTATTAAAGAAATAAAAGACCCAGTTACTGGGAGATCTACGTCTCATCCCCAGGAAATCCCAGCTATTTTCCTCGAATATTATAGGGATCTTTATGCTGACATCCATAATACTTCATCAGGGGAAGCTGTTAATTGGTTAAATGGGATTAACTGCCCTTCACTTTCTGTGGAGTAAAGAGATTCTCTGCTCGAGGATATTACATTAGATGAAGTTAACTGCGCAGTGATGTCATCGCCATCGGCAAAAGCAAGCGGGCATGATGGGGTCCCAATTGAGGTTTATAAGATCTTTTTACCTCAGCTCAGCACTTTTTTGAGATTATTATTTTATGGGATTCTTAAAGGTGATATGGTCCCCGCTATTTTTACTCAAGCTGCAGTAGTTAGCTTTGTCAAGAAAGGGAAACCAGAGGAGGAGGTCAATTCTTTTCGTCCGATAAGTTTACTTAACAACGACTATAAGATCTTCTCAAACATCCTCGCTAGTCGATTAGCACAGGTGACCCCATCTCTTATACATCGGGACCAGAACGGTTTCGTCCCTGGCAGACTTCTAGCCACTAATACCCACTACCTACTTCAATCAATTGACTATTTTAATACTAATAAGATTAGAGCAGTAGTTTTAATGTTAGACACCGAAAAAGCATTCAACAGAGTTCAGTGGAATGTATTGTTCGCTCTTCTGAATAAATGTGCTGTTCCAGCTGAAGTCTGTCAAGCAGTGAGAAATCGATATTGTGGTGCCCAGGCTTCCATCATTATAAATGGGAATAGGGCCAGTAATATCTCTATTAGTCACGGGACGCGTCAAGGCTGCCCCCTCTCTCCAACACTTTTTTCTCTATTTATCGAACTACTAGCATGTGCAATAAGGCAGGATCATGCCATCTTACCCTCGGTTCCTGGTTCTGCAAAACGTAAGCTCTTTGCGGATGATATGGCTTTATACTTGACTGCCGAGGAAGGTAATATCTTGTGAACTCTTACTAAAATAAGCAAATTTACGGCTATTGGGGGATATAAAATAAATCACGCAAAATCCGAGGCCCTGCTCTTTAATTGCACTTCGGATATTTTACCTTTTTCAATGCAAGGACATCAGCATCTAATGTCTCAACCCATAAGATATTTAGGCATATTTGTCACCTCTTGTTTGGAGGACTTATTTTTGCTTTCATTCCTACATTTAATCAGATGCATAATCTGCTTGCACAATGGAAGGACCTTCCCTGAACATTTATCGGACGAGTGGCACTTATTAAAATGAATATACTCCCTCTTTTTTTATTTTTATTTTCTAATCTGATGGTCAAGGTCCCTTAGTCCTTCTTTGACCAGATAAACTCTGAAATATATGGCAGGTAAAAAATTCAAGACTGAAACTAGAAACATTACAACTAGACATGGAAGATGGAGGCCTTGCGTTACCTAATTTTCGATTATATTTCCAAGCATCACTTATCAACTGGCTGAATTATAATGATTCAGAAGCGATGCATTCTGCTAATTCCCAAACTCCCGAAAAAATCACAATATAAAATTCCCAGGTTTATAACTTCTCATTTAGAAAAGATCTGGGAGGCCTTCGGAATCCCTTGGTTACACCCTCAACTGAGATTAGCAGAATGCATCCCCTTGGGACTCCTGGTGCCCGTTCGGACCTGTGGACAATGGGCAAAATCTGGGTTTTATAAGCTACAAGATTTTTTTTTAAATGAAAGTTTGCTAACTGACAGGAAATTAGAAAGCAGAACATTAGTATAAAGATGTCTCTTTTTTTGTTGTTATTTTCAGATAAAGAAATTCTGTTCAGGTTTAATAAACTCAGATAGCTGTGAAAGCTCTTTACTGGGGAAAGCTCATTTTATACTCAGAATTAGAAGAATTGGTATAAATTGCTCAAGTCTACCCAGAACAAGCGAATGGTGCTAAACCATCTAGAAATAATTTTTGAGTCCATTGGCAGTCGCCTCAATTTCCAACAATGGCATGGTTTTAATAAAATGTGCTGTAAGGTGGTAAGAGCTGCTAATTTAAGGAGAATGGCATTTTTTAGCAAATGAATGATTTACTATACTCCGGCCAAACTCCATAAAATGTATACAGAGTCGACCCTCGATGTTTAAGGTGTCAACATGCAATAGGGGATTGGCTACACATGGTATTTACATGCACCCATTTAATGAATTTTTGGAAAAGTGTCTTTTCAGAAATTGAAAGAAGGCTGGTAGTTGGTCTTCCTCCTGAGGCCTCTGCTGCCCTTTTTTTTAGGGCGAGTTGAGGGTCGAGATGAACTTACTTTGGCTCAACATCAATTAATCTTTATTCCCACTTTGGTTGCAAGATCATTAATCCTTGCCAACTGGAAATCAGTGACTATACTGACAACTTCCCAATGGTAAACCAAAATGGAAAGAATTTTTAGGCAGGAAACTATATAAGCAAAAAGGGTGGGCTCAGTATTCAAGCTGAGTAGAATATGGAAGGAGTGGAAGTAATTAATCTTCGTGGGGGTCAGGACATCTGATAAGGTAGATTTAAATGAAATGAATGTCAGTGTTTTACTATTTATGATTAACTCTGTAAGGATTTATCATATTTATGTATCATTTAATGTATGAATTTCGATCTCTATATGCACTTTATGTATATATCTGAAGAGAAAATGGAAATGTTTTATATGCTATATTGAAAATAAAGAATAAAAACAAAAAATATCTGAAGGGGCAGCGTTTGGCTTCAGTAATCTCTCTTTCACCTTGGACGAAATTATCTTGGCACTGATGGGCTGTAATGGCAGTAAAGCTCCAGGCCTGGATGGTATCCCCAGTGACTTATTTAAGGAAAATATTCCTCTGTGGGGTCCAATTTTGACCATGGTTCTAGGGTATTGTTGCCATTCTGGCATTTTGAACTCTGGCCCATAGTTTGCATTCGTCCTGATTTTTAAGAAAAGGGATCGCTCCACCCCCGCCTGTTACCACCCCATATCATTATTTTATACATTGTTGAAAGTCACTGGAAAAATCTTACTGAGCCGACTTAAAGATTGGGCAGAAGCCGCAAGCATCTACTCAGACCTGCAGTATGGCTACTGCAGAGACTTGGGAACAATTGAGCAGGGGTTAAACCTTAACCTGGTCGTTGGCAAATACACTCTAATGAAAAAAGGTCATTTGTACCTAGCCTTTGTTGGCCTTCAACTGCATCCTTCATAGTAAACTGTGGGCAATTCTATCTGAGATGGGGTGGATACCCAAATAATTGCCCTTCTTAAGAGAAATATATGCGAGAAAGGCTAGGGTACATTTTGGTCACAGTGGCGAATGCACTACTACTTTCAACCTAGAAAGAGGCATAAGACAGGGTTATATACTTGTTTGCCTCATTTATGAGGCCCCCTACTCAGACAGCATGTCACTTTCTGTGACGTTCCGTGGAGCAGGAGCCTATAGGATATTTATCAGGCAGCACAAAGCCACTTTTTTGGCTCAGTGCTGCATAATAATATTTGTTCCCTTTAACACAGTTTTCTGTGTTAAAGGGGCATGCAATAGGTGTTGCTGGGGGCGTTTCTAGCAGCATCCATGGCTTTTTGACACTGCCCAAGTTTTATGAGAAATCGTAAGTCTGAGGAAGCGCCAAAAACTTACGCCTTCCCATGGAAGACATAAGGGATGGCACAACGCGGAGAAATATCTCTATTTCTCCTTGTTTTTCCTTTTTCTATGTGTGCTGCATTCAGCAGCTCACATAGAAAGAGGAAAAAGCCTCTTGTGATTGTTTATGTGCAGGAAAGTTTCCCTTCCCGCACAAAAAAAATCATCCCCTCAACGCAGGCACTCTTGCACCATGGTGTAAAGGTGCCTGCGTTGGCGCACAGCAGCCCATTGTGCGCCGGTGCAGGGAAAAAGCACAGGAATGCACCGTATCTGATAGATACAGTGCATTCTTGCCCTTTTCTTTTGCCATAGGGCAGCACTGCAGGAAGGTCTGCGGCGCTGCTCTACGGCAAAAACTAATAAATTAGGCCCTTGCGTCTTTATTATTAACCCTATATGTCAATGGACTGGGTTCTGTACTTACTAAAACGTCCATTCCCAAATTGGCCATAGACCTATCCCTTGTCTTCTTTATGCTGACGATGCTGTCCTTATATCTCGCCCCCCTTTGGGATTGCAGTGACTACTTAATTAACTATTTCATTAACCACATGTCAGATCTTGGCTTAATTGTCATCAGAAGTAAAACATTTATCATGAAGTGTGGGCGAAATATCAGGAGCTGCCGGTGACTTCACGGCAAGTAATGCTAAGTTAAGTTATACCTCAACTTTCCCCTAGCTAGGTATTTTATTTGACAAACATGTCACCTGGTCTCCAGCTGTAAACAATAGGAAGCGCTTTTTAAGAAATCTGTGATTGCGCTCTCAAATCTTGCTATTAAATTGGGCAACAAACCTGTGAGGGAATTGCTGACAATATATAATAATGCAAAATGTGTTTCTGTTGCTCTATATGGGGCTGCCATTTGGGGCTATTCTATTTTCCATTAGATTCAGAACTTTGAGAACGCCTTTTTCAAGAATCTTTTGTCTGTCCTCAAAAGTTGTTCTACATTCGTATGTGATTCGGAACTTGGGGTTTCGTTTTTTTGGATTTAATGAGAATTCAGCCAATTCTTCCATGGCACAAAGTATGGACCCCCGGATATACTTTTTAAAATTGCAGACTGTTGTATTGTGACTGGGTTTCATCTTGTACCTTGGTTAACATTTCTCAAACAGTTCCTAACTGAGCTGGAGCATGTAGATTATTACTTCACCACTCCTGAAGCTTTACAAAACAGCAGTAGAACTGAACTCAAGAAACAATGATTATCATTACTGGCAGAGCGAAGGTTGTCTCAGGAATTGAAAAAATCAAGCGTCATTAAAAATCAGAATCTTCTTTTAACAAACAGCGTACAGCCATACCTTGGTCTTTTGCAGAATCGTCAGCATTGGTTTGTGTGAACTCTCTTCAGATTAGATATTTTCACAGTTTTGTTACGTTTCCTATAATCAACGACTGGTCTGACTCTCTGATGAAATGCCCCTGCGACAACTTATCTAGCCAAGGTACCTTGCACATTACTTTTTTGTACTTTTTATGATATTCCTCTGAGACGTTTTATTTTGCCAGTTCTTCGTGAACTAAATTTTAAGCAATTGTGTCCAGCACTTCTGTTTTTAGAAAAATTGCCAATCACAGTGATCTGTTCAGTAATGATGCATTGTCTTCTGCTGTTTAACATCTATGTGACTTGAGTTGCGTCGTTTTCGTTTTTATGTGTCCCTTTGTGTATTTTATATTTGTCTTGTACACTTTTATGGTTTTTATTCATGAAAATCGATTAACGCTGATTTTGGTTTTGATTTGATTTGATACTTTTTTGCATACATTCTAACATTCTAGCAAGTTCTATGTGTTAACTTCTGTTATTAAAGTATTTTTGTTCTTTCCTTGCAGATAGAAATAGTCCATCACCAGAGTGTATTGGTTGATAACATCGTAGTGTTACACAGCGTGAGACGAGAGAATGTGGTACCACCGAAGACGTGGGTGTGTTATTTGTCTCTTTCTCTCTTTGCATCCCATTCCCTTTCCTTTTGGTATTTAGTTCTACCTAGAATTGTTATCCTTAGTTTGGGCAGACCTACATTCTCGGCAGTGGGGGCGATTGTCAACAGAACCTGTCAGATATCACCACAAAGTCCTAAAACATTTTTCCCCTCCTTGTCAAGATAAGATGTCATCCTTTCCATGTCGATACTCAATTTTTTAAGAGAATTGGAAAACATAGCTTGCATGTGTTGCTTTGGAACATTTCATTAACATAAGAAACCCCTTATTCTTTGGTCCATCCAGACTATACCTGTCAGAATCCATGGGGCAAGCTCGCAGGGGATGTTGGGCAAGCACTGACACATAATCCTCTGAACCTTATCAGCGCACAAGTTCTAAATTTCAAGGGACACCATTAGTGTGTGCAGAGTGTGGGTGCTGCTCAGATCGTGTCTCTGAGGTTAAGACACTTACGCTACTTAAAGCACACACAAAACTCAGAGGAACTATAATTCCCAAGATGCAGCAGAAATCTCTTGAGATTTACAGAACTGGTGCCCATCTGGATCCTGTGACTACAAGTGCCACATGTTGTATGGCATCCATGGCTTGACAGTTGATCTTATGTTGCTGCAGCTGCTACTCTTGTTGCCAGGAGTAGGATTTCTTTGCATCTTCATGGTAGAGTGATTCAGAATCATGTACACAGAGAAATATACTGAATGGCACTGTAGATAAGAACTCTATACTGGAGTCTTTTGGTTTTGTGTTATGAATTCTGTATTGCAGTCTTCTGCTTTTGTGTTATGAACTCTATCTTGGAGTCATCCTGTGTTGTGTTGTGAACTCTATACTAGAGTCATCTGGTTTTATGGGCTGAATTTTACACTGGAATCGTCTTATCAAGTTCTATGAACTCAGTTCTACAAATCTTAGTCCCATGAATTTGTTACTTCACTTGACTATTATTAGCAAATGAGGTATTACTAGGGGTAGGGAAGTATTTACATTTTATTAGGAGTGAAGTGCATAATACTAATGTACAATCATTGTGTTACAGATGATAGACTATGTACATTTAGAATTAATCAAATCACAGATTGCACTCTCAATGGGCTGAAGGTAATTATAGAAATTAGAACACGTACTATGCTCCAGGTTATAGTATGTAGTGATTCTAAAGAATATTCATTTCTTTCAGCTCTTGGAAATCATAGAGGTGCCAGCAACCTCAGAGAGTGGGTAAAACACACATTATTATATGGTGTATTATGTGATATAGCAGAATTAGTGAATTGCAATTTTGTTGCCTATGATATAAAAAAAGTATTCTCTTGCAGTAAATATCCATGCATTCAAGAGCAGGTTGAGAATGACCTGAAAATCAGGCTAGGTGAAGATATCTGGTGTGTCTGTTTCTTCCGCTCTTGTCCCATTCCCCTTTCGTCCAATTTACTGCAGACCGGCATATGAATCCTGTTATGGTCCCTAGTGGACCACGAGAAGTGTGGCATTGCTCCTGTTGCATCTGAATTACCAGGTTAGTGAAACCGTGAAAAACCATTCTATACTGCCCCATTCAGATAGTTACAGTCATCCATCAAATTCATACAAAAAAGAGTTTCACAACCAAGAAGACAGTATATACCCCAGTGATCCTATATTATTTATTGAGACAGTTAATGCATTTTGGACTTTGGCTTTGCTCACAAGCAAGAAAGGCCTATATGTTTCAATTTTGACATTGACGAATAACATGTGCAGGATCATGAGAGTGCATGTTGTCATTGTGATTGTGTTATTACTATCTATATATATATTTTTTTTAACTACCACGTAGTGCAGGAGTACTGCGATACTCTGAAACAATTCAATGGTTCACATTTTTGTTTATATGCTTTTCTACATTTTTATGCCACTGTACAGTAAAGTGCATTCTCTTAAAAGTAGCACTGGTATCTTAGTATTTACTGCGCAAACCAGTACACTTTTATGTCCATATGTAAATATAAAAAAAAATTAAAAAAGACTTCAGGACAGTATATCAATAAATCTGTACGCTAAAACCGGTAGTTGCACACACACTTATATAATCGAATACTCACTAAAACACCTAGGAGACAATTAATGCAGCCCCTTACAGACACATTTAGTGAACTACTGAGATCACAAAGAGAGGTAGTCATTTGCTGACAAAGTTAAATACTCATGGGATGTTACCTCCTGATGGAGACTCACACAGTCATTCAGATATGTGGAAAAAACTGAGACATTCAAGTGTAACATGTAAAGCCCTTCTCAAGCTTTAAGCAACTCTCTGGGAAACAACGTTTACATCGTGGATTTTACACCGCGTGCAAACACAACGTGGTCATTACAACAACCGCGTTGTTACAACGCAGTGCCATTACAACGCAAGTCGTTACAACGACTTGCGCTAGATGGCGCTCTAGACTAAGGAATAGTATGATTTACTATTCCAACACCTTCCCTAGTGTTGCACACACTGGAGTTGGAATAGTAAATCATACTATTCCTAAGTCCAGCACGCCATCTAGCGCAAGTTGTTGTAACGACTTGCGTAGTAATGGCACTGCATTGTGACAACGCGGTCGTTGTAACGACCGCGCTGTGAATGCATCGCGGAGTAAAATCCGCAATGTTAAGAGTTATATTCCAACTGTCTACCACATATGACTGTCCCCTGATGTAGGCTGTAGTCAGTCAATAGGGTATGCTCCGATAAGTTAATGTCTGTGTATGTAGGTGTACGTATAAGTGAGAGGGTGTGTGAGTTACTCTATGGGTGAGTGAGTGTGTGTGTGTGAGTAGATGTATGAGCACCCTCTCACTCAATCATACATATAACTGAGCAGTAAGGTAGGCTCTGGGTAGTTGATAGGGTGGGTACTACTTAAAAGGCAACACATGTAGTCTGAAAATTGCCTCAGCTGTATATGCTAATATAAACTAAGGGGCTTATTTACAAGGCCCTTGCGCCACTTTTGCGTCACTTTTCCCATGTTAAAAATGATGCAAAAGTGGCGCAAGGGCCTTGTAAATCTGCCCCTAAAAGCTAAAAGTTTAAATAGTTAAAATATGTAACATGATAGTATGCAATTAAGTGATGAAAGTACTTCTCTATTTTTGTTTTCAAACATCAATATCTAGTTATCTACAGAGAATTACCATGCCAACAAAAAGTCAGAGAAGAAAGAAGCAGCAGCAAATAGATCGTCTCCTTACAAATGAGAAACAAAAGGGGCAAATGCAAAAAAGACAGTCAAAGAGTAAAGGCTTGCTGTTTAGAGGACCAAGACATTTCTTAAAATTGTTTGTGCACAACTGGAAAAAGTGCAAAAAGAAGTAAAGAAAAACAAACCTATAACACGGAGTATCAAAGCACAAAAAGCCTCTGATATAAAAGTAAGGAGTTATTGAAAAAAAGAAGAGTTTTAAGCAGAAGACTTGTTAATGGAAGTAACTTTTGCAAAGTTTTTAGTGGTGAATGAATACATACTTCTAGTACTGAGTCTTGCTTTAACGAAGAAGGCTATTTGCAAGACAACAAATTAGTGCATGCAGTTGATGAATCTGGACGATGGTATGAGATGAAAAATGGTACTCCTCACCCAAAAGAAGTAACTGTACCTAGAAATGTTGAGGAAGTGATTGCTGAAGAAATGCAAGGAAGTCATAGATGGCGCCTGTGTATAAATGAAATTGTAGTATTGTTTGTAGTATTCGTCAACTATCAATTGATATATTGAGAAGTTTCCTCCGTATGCTTGCTTCCAGAAGTTTAAAACAGAAAATACATACTTTGCAAGGATTAGATCCATGCAAAGTTAGAAAGCATACTAATTTACAAGGACACTCACTAGCTTGTCAATTAAAAAAAGTGTGTCAAAGCAGCTTTCATAATTTCAGAATGTGAGGTATATACCACTCAAAAATGAGAACTTTTGTTAGCAGGCTTTACTATGTAAACACCACTGCTGTATGCTTAGGAGAAATGAATATAGTTCTTTTGCATGGTAGTGTTGTAGAAGTAGAAAAGGTTAGTGATGATGTTCAATTTCATTTCTTTGGACCGGAACAGGAGTGTAGGGAAAATGAAGTGTTGGTAACAATAGGAATTGTGGAACAGATCAGAGGTGTTAGTGTTGGTAATTTTGAAAAAGAGATTAGAGACTTTAATGCAGTTTGTTCAGAGCAACCAAACTGTGTTTGTATATGTTGTTGAAGCACTCACTACAAAAGTCAAACTCGTAATGTTGATCTGTACATTAAAACTGAAAAAGAGAATAATGAACAGTGGCTTGAATTTGCAGTTTATTTATTTGTAAAGGCACGATTTGAGTTGTCCCCCCGACACGTTATTTGTAAGTACTGCTATAATAGGTTAGCAGAAAACAAAATGCCTGCTAGAGCAGTACACAACAACTTAGAAATAGTACCTGTTCCAGATGTACTTAAAGATTTGAATGTTTATGAATCCATATTAATACAGTCTTTACATTAAGCTATAGTTCGCATGGATCCAAAGACAGGGAAATTACCTCCATCTGAGCTCCAGAATGGTCTCAAAGGTAGAGTTGTATACTTGCCATTAGATTTTAAGGACAATATTGAAGCTATAGAGGTACACAGAAATGTGGAAGAGAAACATGTAAATGTAGTAAATGGTGTCTCGACCAAGAGTAAAAAGATATGGTAAGTGTTAGTATATGTTAGTAAAGTTAAAAATGCAACTTCATATATGGTACAAAATAACATATAAAAATGAAGAAATTCTTCAAGATATCACACATCTGGAGAACAATACAACATCATCGACAGGTCAGATAGAAAAAGTGGATCGATGCAGAGTAGAAGAAATCTATGAACATTACAGCATCCATCCCCTACATTCAAAAGACATTGCTGGAGATGCTATTGATTTATATCAACTAAAAGAAGCAATAGGAGCTCCCTTAAGTGTATGGGAAAAAAGGTTAGAAGCTTGCTGTTTCCCTCATCTCTTTCCTACTGGAGTAGGTGGTAGGTATGTTGATCAGTCTGTACAAATACCTGCGCCCGAGTACAGATGTAGTAGACTTTATTCAGAGGACCCTAGATTTTGTCAATGTATCCATCATATGTTTCAGCTATATTTTTAAAGTGATTTGTCTGCAGTTTCCTATTGCGTAAATCACATTTTGAAAACAGGAATAAACCTGCAAAATCCATCTGCAAGAGAATTTGTTGAGAAAATTCATGGAAAAGATGAACCGCTGGAATACAACTTGATTAATCTCATGGCTTGTCAACGTGGAACCAATTAATATTGGTGTTGTCATCACAGTGAACTAAAATGCATGCTGAGAAATTTAGGAGAACCTACATGGTTTCTAACACTCAGTTGTGCTAAGTATGCATGGGATGCCCTGCTTCAATTCTTGCGAGAGGCAAATTCAAATATAAAATACATCTATCTAAAGACACCAGGAGAACTCTGCTCATTGGACCCTGCAAATGTTTGCAGCTATTTTAACCACAGATTTCAAGCTATGATTTCTTTTATCTGCAACAAGAGTAATCCACCTCTTGGTGAAGTGACTGATTTCTTTTGGCACAAAGAATACCAAGTCAGAGGTGCCCCTCATAGTGACATGCTATTATGGGTAAAAGATGCCCCAAAGTTTGGAACAGACACTGATGAATCTGCGTTGTCTTTCATAAAGCAGTATGTGACTTGCATCATCCCATATGATAGTGTTGGCAAAATGTTAAGACAACAAGTTCTACAATTCCAAAATCATAGGTGTGGAAAATACTGTCATAGAAAATATAGATCAAAAGGAAAACTTTTTACGAGATGTTGTTTTGGATTTCCAGGACCTGTGATCTCAGAAGGAAGAGTTAGAAGCTTTTTGTCTCCAGTCAGACACACTCTTACACAGAAATCACCAAAGAATACATAGAACCTCAGAAGAATAGAAGCTTCAAAATACATCAATGATGTGGAATGCAAACACAGATCTACGGTTTGTTGCAGAGAATCTAATTGTTATTGAGTGGTACATCACCTCATATATATCAAAGTCAGAGAAAACCGAGATGAAGGCGATGTGGTATGAGATTTCAGCAGAAAATACTCTTACTAAGAAATTGTATAGTTTTAGTTTGAAATTGCTTTCTCACAGAGAGATCAGCTCTTATGAATGTGCAGACCAGTTAAGCACAGCTAGTTTGTTTTTGAAATCTAGAGGAGTTCTATGGGTGAGTTTAGGGCTTGCTAATACTCATAACAGAGTACTGAAGCCTTTTCCTGAAATCCAAAATGTTGTGGAATTTGAGCCACGTACAGATATTCTGAAGACTAACATGCTGGATACATACTATCCAAGAAGGAGTCCTCATCTAGAAAGACGTGTCTGTATGAAATACTTCAACATTATACATATAGAAATAATGTTAGTAAAAACATAGAAGATGGAAAATTTGCTGTTGATGGATGTGAAGGATGTTTGGTCAGACATAACAAAGGATATTTAATCAACCATTGAAAGCTAAGTTGCCAACCTCGAGACAAAAGAGAGTTCTTCTATTTAGCCCTGTTGCAGTTGTTCAAGCCATGGCGAACTGAAAGTGAACTACTTGGAGATTTTGACTGTTATGAAGACTCATTCAGTACTGTGAGAGACACCATTGAGTGCTCTGTGTTTTAAGTGCATCTTCTTCAAATGTTGAGAGATGAGATTGACCAAGAAGAAACAATTGCTGCTGAGCTAGCAAGAGAGAGTTCTCACAGTAGTCAAAGTTCAGTACCTGGAAGTCAAGTTCCTCTTCGACAACCAATCATTCAAAATGAAGCTTCAATAGCCATGGATGAGTTAAATAATACAATGCAGCAAGCAAGACAAGAAACTGTGGATGTAGAACAATTAATACAGCAATTGAATACAGATCAGAAAGACATTTTTGATGAAGTAAAATAGAACATGGATTTCCCCATGAGAACAAGAGTGTGTATGTTCTATGTATAAACCAGTTCTATTGTATATAAGTGGTCCAGCTGGAACTGGAAAAAGCTTCTTGATCAAAGTGCTAACAAGTTATCTGCAAAAGACAACAGATTCCAATTTGTTGTGTGTAGTTACTGCACCAACAGGCTTAGCTGCACATTATATTTAAGGAGTTACCCTTCATCGATTATTAAGGCTGCCTGTTGAACACAACAACAAATTAGAATACAATAAATTATCTGGTGATGTCTGTCATAAAGTGACAAGAGTATTAAAGAAATTAAAGCTATTAATTATGACTATGAAGTCAGCATGATGTCCAACCTAATGCTAGCTTTTATACATTTAAGAATGCAGCAAATATTAAAAACTGACTACAATGTGCTTTTTGGAGGAAAACACTTAGGGGCATATTATCAAGAACGGCGTTAAAATTATCGTAATTCCAATAGAAGCCCAGGTTCACACCAGAACATGGGCTTCTATTGGAATTCTCAAGGGCATATTATCAAGCCCATTATTGCTGCTAAAGCGGCGATAATTTTAACGCCGTTCTTGATAATATGCCCCCAGATAGTCTTTGGAGACCTGCTTCAATTAACTCCAGTCAAAGGACAACCTGTTTTCAAGACACTACTACATAATAAAACTAGGAATTCACTAGGAAGTATTGGAAATGTAAACATTTGAGAAAACTTTGAAAACAAAGAGTTAATCTGAAATATGCACCAAGCATCAGATATGCAATACGGCGATCTACAAAAGGACATTAGAGTAGGAGTCCTAACAAAAAATGGGAAAAGAGCATTACAAACTCGTCTCATCAAAAATATGTTTCCAACTAATCTTTCAGCTGCAGTAGTAATGTATAATTTTGTTAAGGAACAGAAGTCTATTGTTTGTTTGATGCCAACCCTTGAGAAGTGTAGGAAATTCAATGAACAATTACTGCAACTGAAAAAAAAGAGATCATCAAAATTACAACAAATGATAAAATAGAACATCAAGGAGTTGCAGCGCTACTAACAGAAAAACTGCAATAAAAATTGGATAGTTTCAAAAAGTCTGTGTTGTAAACTGCAGCATTAGAAAAACAGTTATGTTTCTGAAAACAATTGTGTGTATTTTGAGTCGCAATTTAAATGTTGAGGAAGGGCTAATAAATGGCACAATGGTTAAAGTTTTGAAATTTATTAATTATCCAAACAGAAATGACGTGGAATACTTACCCATAAAATTTGTTGATGTTGGTGAAGTTTAGCAGATTTGTAGATATGTTGTACGTTTCCTACTTGTGAAAAATGTGTATGTCAAGCGAAAGCAGTTCCCAGTGTCTTTAACATATGCAGTAACTAGCGACAAATCACAAGGTTTAAGTGAAGATACAGCTCTTGTTAATATTGGTAGTAGCGTGTTCAAAAGAAGAAATGTCATATGTAACTTTGTCCCAAATTAGAACATCGTCTGGTTTGTTTCTGATTGATTTTGATGAGAAGAAAGTAAGTGCTGACGTGAGCTGTGTAAGGGAGTATAATTGGTTAGAAGGTCAATATGCTCTTCATTTAGGCCAGTATCTTGTGTTTGAAAAACCAATAATGTTTCCAAAGCATAAAATATCAAAGAAGTCTAGCAGAGCTGAACAAAAAGATGAAAAAAATGTAAAAGGTCCTAAGAAAAGAGAAGTACAACACAATGAGGAAATGGATAGCTATCACTTTGATAATAAATCTTGAGTGAACTGTTGTGAACTGTTGTGAAGCATGTGCCTCACTTAACAAATTCAATTAAAGAAAAAGTAGATAAAAGAATATCTTCACAGCTATGTAGTTTACTTGAAGAATTAAGAAGTGACAGAACTATTACACATTCTGCTTCTGGAATAAGAAGAGTTACAGCTGAGAGTACTGGATCAGTAGTGTTTTCTCAAAATTTTCAGCAGGATGAGCAAGAATTTTTAAAGGTAATGCTAGGACTATTAGAGGAAGAAGATGTGAAGATCAAAGAGTTATTTGGTTTAACTTATAAATGAAACCATAACTATGAAGATTGTGAATTCATGTCCAGCATTGAAATCAATTAGGAACGATTCCTCTACTTGCCATTACCAGATTGTAAAGCTGTGTCCTCTGAAAATTTAACAAAAAATGCCTATCAAGATATGATCTGTCCAAACTGCAGATCATAACTTGGGTCTATGTTGTTACTGCATTTATGGAAAATGTATCTCAGTCATGCTACAATGTTGCAGAGTGGATGGTACTAAATTTGAAACTGAAATTACAAACTTTGCAGCTGGACAAATTTCCATTTCAAAAAGATCTTTCACAACTATAGCAATCGTATTTCATGAAGGAGATAATATATCCTCTGGACACTACACAATATATTTAAGATGTCAAATACAGGATGGACATTGTGCAATGACATACAAATGACATTCAAATCAAGACTACCTAAAAAATTTCCAAACTAATATCTGCTATTTTTAGAACCGAAGTTCTAAGGACAATTTAGGATAACAGAAATGTGGCATTGGGTTGACATGTATATGGATTACGTGTTTCTCAGATATTATTCTGCCTATTAGGGGTACTGTCTACAGCAAGCTGCTTGAAATGAAAGACTCTTTTTAACTGCGGGAAAGGAATTTATAAAACATTACAGGACAACATTATGTTACTGGAGATAAAAACTAAATGCAGGTTCCATAATACCAGCAGCCTTAAGTTGCATCTAAGAAGTCTCTTCACCATTAAAAAAATGACCCCTTTTGTTTCTGCTATATCAACGTCTATGTACTACTGTGTGTTATATTTTTTGTACATGGACCAAGAAGATTTTAGACATCATTTGGCCTAACATAAATGATGTTTACAAAAGGATATCTAAAAATGAAGACTGCTTCATAATTGTTGGACATTTTGTACCAGATATAAAAATATCAGAAACAGTTTTAATATATAGTTGCTTTCATTACGGTAGTAACCTATCAGCAAGCCACTATTAACAAACTTGTAGTGAGTGGAATTCACAGTATCACATAGTTGTAATGATGTACTGTGCACATTTGAGTTTTATTTACAATTCATTGATTGTTTTTCTCTACCGTTTGATGATGATGCTTCATACAGACCACTGTTGAAAGTGAGGAAGTATGAAAATTGAAAACAGTAAAAAAAACATTAAAACAGTATACTATGTTGCATTAAAGTTTTGGAGAAAACATATTGTATCTAGTTTTTGTTGTCTAATGTTGAAAATGAAATCCTAATAAATTTTTCTTTATTTATATTTTTTCACAGTGATTGCAGATGGGGATGTATCACATGGGTCAAATCACTAATCTAGTGACGGATTCATTGAGTCACTACTCATACTCATCCCATCATCCAGAAAGTACACTTGCACTCATGCAATGACCCAGGTAATACCCATATACTAAACCCATCACAGACACACTACCTATGCACTTATCCAAACACCCAGGCATTACCGATGTACTCATGCAATTACCCAGCACTACCCATACACTCACATACTACTCATGTACTCAAACAATCACCCAGGCAGTACCGTTGCAGTCATCCAATCACCTAAGCGCTACCCATGCACTCGTAGAATCACCCAGGTGCTACCCTCACACTCATCCAATCACCCAGGTACTACTCATGCACTCATGCAATCCTACTGGCACTATCCATACACTCATCCAATAACCCAGGCCCTACTTGCCACTCATCCAATCAACCAGGCCCTATGCATGCAGTCATACAATTACCCAAGCTCTACCCATACACACATCCAATCACCCAGGCACTACTCATGCACTCATCCAATCACCCAGTCACTACCCATACACTCATCCATTCACTGAGGCACTACCCAGAGACTCATCCCATAACCCAGGCACTACTCATGCACTCATCCAATCACCCAGGCACTACCCATACACTCATCCAATCACCCATGCGCTATCCATGCACTCACCCAATCACCTAGGTACTATCCCTGCACTCATCTAATCACCGAGGCACTACCCTTGCACTCATCCATTCAATGAGGTGCTATACATGCACTCATCCCATCACCCAGTCACTACCCATACAATCATCCATTCACTGAGGCACTACCGAGAGACTCATCCCATAACCCAGGCACTACTCATGCACTCATCCAATCACCCAGGCACTATCCATGCACTCACCCAATCACCCAGACACTACCCTTGCACTCATCCAATTACCCAGGTACTACTTGCACTCATCCAATCACTCAGGCATTACCCTTGTACTCATCCATTCACTCAGGCACTACTCTTGCACTCATCCATTCACTCAGGCACTACCCATGCACTCTTCCATTCACCCAGTCACTACCCTGGCCCACATCAAATCACCTAGGCACTACCCTTGCACTCATCCATTAACTCAAGCACTATTCATCCTGTCATCCATTCACTCAGGCAGTACCCATGCACTCATCCAATGACCCAGGCACTACCCATGCACCCATGCAATCACCCAGGCACTACCCATACATTCATCCAATCACCCAGGCACTACCCTTACACTCATTCATTCAATGAGGCGGCATCCATGCACTCATCCAATCACCCTGGTGCTACTCTTGCACTCATCCAGTCACCCAGGCACCACCCATGCACTCATCCATTCACCTAGGCACTACCCATGCACACATCCAATCACCCAGTCACTACCTTTGCACTCATCCATTCAGTCAG
This sequence comes from Calotriton arnoldi, assembly GCA_963921515.1. Taxonomy (NCBI): domain Eukaryota; kingdom Metazoa; phylum Chordata; class Amphibia; order Caudata; family Salamandridae; genus Calotriton; species Calotriton arnoldi. Next base: position 641,987 of record CAWUFW010009332.1, on the reverse strand, counting down.
GCAGTACCCATGCACTCATCCAATCACTCAGGCACTACCCATGCACTCATCCAATAACCCAGGCACTACCCTTGCACACATCCATTTACTCAGGCACCACCCATGCACTCATCCATTCACCTAGGCACTACCCATGCACACATCCAATCACCCAGTCACTACCTTTGCACTCATCCATTCAGTCAGGCAGTACCCATGCACTCATCCATTCACTCAGGCACTACCCATGCAGTCATCCAATGACCCAGGTACTACCCCTGTTCTCATCCATTCACTCAGGCACTACCAATGCATTTATCCATTCACTCAAGTACTACTCATGCACTCACCCATTCACTCAGACACTACCCATGCACTCATCTATTCACTCAGGCACTACCCATGCACTCATTCCATTATCCATGTACCACTCTTGCATTCATTCAGTCTTCAATACGCCACTCATCCAGTCATTCACTATTGCAAACATTATAGACATACTTATACACTCATTCATTCATTCAGCTTTTTTATAACTGTAAAAATAATTTTTTGTGGAGGTTTTGTTTTTTTTGTGATTTTTCAACTTATTATTATTTGTTTTCTTTTTTGAAGCAAAAATTAACTGCAACTGGCAGTGAAAAAACTTGAAGAAGCTCTCAAAACATGAGATTACTGAAAGGACCCAAAGACAAAATCACATTTGTGAGTCTTGAAACTGTTGCGGACAGCTGTTATGCTCTGCTCACCAACATTAACCACAACTCCACAGTCCATACAATAAGTTGCCATTCGGCTGCATTCAAGTGCGATGTCTTGAGACTGTTGCTGAACTTCAGAAGGCACTTTTTGTCAAGGTGTTGATGCACTTGCTTAAGATGTAGATGGACATTCAGACTCTTGTTGTCTCTTCGCTGCTTTTAATCAGTTGTTGTGGAAAGGTTTGAGATGGTAGAGCATTGAAGTTTTTCCACAGAGTATTTTTTATTTGTACCACTCGACAACTTCTTCTCACAAATTGTGCATGCACAATTCTTGCCCTACTTTTGCATTCTCCAGAAGGAATTGTAAAGAACTCCCATGTGATGCTGCTTTTTTCTGTGGAGGCCCCTCATAATCAGAATCTTCAGAATGCAGTTCCTGGACTTGCTGGTTTTCCTGTTGTTGCTGGTTTTCCCCCTGTTGTTGTTCTGTTGTTTGAGTTGCCATTTCTGTGATAAAGTTGTTAAAATTACACCAGAAAATTCCAGACACCTTCTCTCACTGAAGTGCTCTCAGACAATGAACCAGAAAGGTGTATGGGTGTGTTAACCCCAATGTTATATTTGAAAAATGTATCATTCAATAATATTTCTTTGTTTCCCGGTCACATGATGTTCACGACGGTCAGTGTCATCGCAAAGTCCATAAATTGAACAGAGTAATATTTTGTTTAGAAATAAATAGTCAAACATAAATGTTAATCGACTGATATTAAACCCCTAATGAGTATAATACTATGAAATATGTATAAATATGTGTTATACACTTTACCAAGAACACACATTCATCGCAGTTACCAACATCATCACAACTTCTGGCATCGCCGCGATCGCACAAAACACCAAATAAAAGGCTTTCAATTGAAAAACTTCTTCCAAAAGTTAGGTTTAAAGAGTATGTCAATAAAAAACTTGTGTCATCATCATCATCATAAAAACTTCATTCAAACTTAAAAGAAAAAAGATCATAAAAGTACAGTACATTAATATCACAGAGCATAAAATATCCTTAAAATTTGCAAGCTAAGCAAGTGGCAATTTCACTCGAAATATACAAATATTTAATGCTTAAAAAATAACATCACTAATGTAAAACAATTATCCACCCCACAAGACTGCATACCTTACAAAACATATACCTGGAGCGTCTTACCCAGACCGGACCATACCACCCGGTACAATACTCTACAATCTCCCCAAACTTCAAGTATATGGAAGGAAAAAGGGGGGAAAAGGAAGGGAAATACAAATATCACAGTTTCAACATATTCGTGCTTAAAAGTGACTAGAGGATCATTTTCCTTTTCCTTATACAAGCCCAAAGGAAACTAGCTATTGCAAAGCTAATAAACGGATTACTAAGTTTTTAAAGAAAACTAAAAGCCACTCTACATTGTCTAAAATTATAATGTCTTAGAATCTGTAAAATGTATCTTGCTCTTTCCACTTTGTATAAGTCACAAAATAGGATGATATGAAGTTCTGATTGTTCCGAGCTACCGTCACAAGGGCAGACAGTCAAGTCAGAGTGCCTAAATTTTCCCACCGGGTAGCCCACCATCAGAGGGATCAAATTCATGCGAAACCTTTCTAAAATATATTGATGCTGTAAATTCTGAATTTCCTCTAGGTAACAATATTCTCCCTCTGTTAAAGCCAGGAGGTGACGGTAAATCCTTACTGTTGGTTTGTCTTTGTTTATCTCCATTCATTCATGCGCTGCCTTTGCCAAAAATGTTCCCTTTAAATCCTTCTTGGATAATTGAAGGCATGCACTAGGGTTTCTAAACAAGTCCTCCAATCCCAAAGAATTCCAAGTTGACCTTACATGATGCAGCCATTCCATTTTGTGCACATTATCTAGTTTAAAGCAATCCTTTATAATGGATTGGGTTAAAAATACCGTGTTCCTCCTCCAAATTGAGTGCCATAATGCTATTGGGGCAAATCTTACTGAATCACCAACATAGGGAAGATCCACTTCTGCATGACAATTAAAATTGGAGCATGATGCCGGGAGAGAAACCAACTGCTTTAAATATTTATCCTCCAAGTCCTGTAACTGCTTAATTGGAGACATCCCCCAAACCCCTGCTCCATAGGTAGTGGCTGAAATTGTCTTAGTGTTATATATACAGTTTATAACTTTTATAGTTTTTATGCTGAGTTTCTTGGCAAATTTAGTGACAGCTGCCATGCTACTTTCCATCACTAATGCCCTATTTTTGACCATGTTAGCCCAGGTGTGACCTTTGTCGAACATGACCCCCAGATAGGAGAATGAGTCAACTACCTCTAATCTACGGGCCCCTAGATGAAAAGATGAAGCTTTCCCGCGCCCTGTAGGGTGTGCTATTAATATAAATGATTTCGATTCATTGACCCTTAGATCCATGGATGTCATAAAAGAGGCATAAGCTGTTATCATACATTGCAAGGCCCTGCCTGTTCTGGCAACTAGGACTGTATCGTTAGCATTGGCGAGTAATGGGAGGGTAAGAGAGCCAAATTTCGGAATGTCCGATGTTGTGCCTACCAATGCTGCCTCAACCCCATTCGTATATAATGAAAACAGGAATGGATCAAGGACGCATCCTTGTCTGACCCCCCTAAATATTCGAAATGGACGCGTACATTCCCCTTCCTTGCCATACCGAACAGATAAGGTAGTCTGGGAATATAACTGGCGAATAAATGTAGGAATTGGTGGATCAACCCCCATGGTCTCCATTATCTCCCAAAGTTTGCAATGACTCACGCAGTCAAATGCTTGTGTCAAATATTAATTAAATATGTCTAAGTATGTGTCCCTGAGTTTAAAAAAAAACATGCACACTTCGCGACTACCGACGCCGCCGCATTCTACAGAGTCACTGCGAATATATAAAACACCACATTGAAGATGTTTTTTCACAAAACCATCACACAAAGTCAAATATAAACTCCAAATTGCTAAACAACTAGTGTCTGCTATTAAGTAAAGTCTGTCTATATATATGTTTAAGACTTCATCAAAAACATGCGCCTTTCACGACGTCACCACGGGTATCGTAACGTTGTTGCAAATATAAAGAATGTAAAGAAAAAAACAACGCTTATTAATCCACTGAAGAAAATACAAGCTTATAAAAATACGCATTATAGAGCCATTTTAAATAGAAAATACAATTTAAAAACCTTAAAAACTCAATAAAAAAATCATAGGTTACACGGGCGTTATAGTTGTGAAATAGAATATAAAAAAACTAGGAAATTCACTAAAAAAAACAAAGGTTACAGGGACGTTATAGTTAGGAATTAGCATTTAAAAAACCTTAGAAATTCACTGAAAAAACAAAGGTTACAGGGGTGTTATAGTTAGGAAATAGAATTAAAAAAACCTTAGAAATTCACTTAAAAAAACAGAGATTACAGGGACGTTATAGTTAGGCTGACATTTCACTCGTACAAAACCAGAGAAATTCAGCAGTTATAGTTAACTGAGCTAACTATAACTTGCACACCCTCAATGCACTGCTTATGACCTCACATATTACATCACTCATGACATGGTCAGTGACATCACTGATGACATCTCTGATTACATCTCAAATGACATCACTGACATCACTGATGACATCATCCACAAAATCTCTGACGCACCCACTCACACCCCAATATAACCTTTCATACACCCACTCCAACTTTCATACTACCATTCTCGAAACCATTTACACACCCATACCAGTGTTTCATACACCCTTACTGATTCCTAGGTCTACCCACACATCCACTCAGTTACCCATTCAGTCACGCACCCACACAGACACTCATATACCCATACAGGTACTCAAACAACCAATCAATAACCCATATAGCTACTCATGTACCTACTCACCAACCCATGCAGCCACTTACACACCAACTGACAGACTGATACAGACATTTACACAAATTAGTCACTCGCCCATACATTTCACTGAGACACGTATAATCACTCACTTCTACAGTCAGTCACGTACCCACTAAATCATCCATACAGGCACTCATACACCCAGTGATTCATCAATACATCTTGTGGATATATATTTAACACTCATAAACTTTTAAGAAACACTCACAGTCACCAGATGATGTCATGAGTGATGTAATCAGTGATATCATTTGAGATGTCATGAGTGATGTCACTTCCCATGTCATGAGTGATGTAATATGTGAGGTCATAAGCAGTGCATTGCGTGGGCCCAAGTTATAGTTAGCTCAGCTAACTATAACCACTGAATTTATCTGGTTTTGTACAAGTGAAATGTCATCCTAACTACAACATCCTTGTAACCTTTGTTTTTTCAGTCAATTTCCAAGGTTTTTTAATCCTTTCTATCTATCTATCTATCTATCTATCTATCTACCTATCTATCTACATATATATATATATATATATATATATATATATATATATATATATATATATATATATATGGACAACACACGGTAACTCGCATGGGACGCACTCGAGCTTCCACAAGGTTACCAGCCTTTATTTGCAGTAGGTATGGACACGCACAGTTAGCAGGTAAGATCAGCAGCTTTCCAAAACGCCGACGTGTTTCGAGTTTCCTCTTCTTCTGGGGCTATCGGAAAGTTTGTGCAGTGGTAGGCAACAACTCCCCTTAGTTATAGAGTCCCGCCTGATGGCGACATGAAGACTTATGGGAGTTCTAGTGCCTGATTATTCCATAAAATTAAAGTGCACTAATCACTGCCAGTTAAAGTCCGGAGTGGGCCCCCACATACTTGAGTGTCCTCAATCCTATGTTTCAGCCCCACAATGCGGACGGTGAATCCCTTCCACGGACATGTAACAGCTAAATGAAGCACTTACTAACTTGGAGTCTGTGCCCGACTATTTTTGGATAATAAATTTGGGATTGTATTCTATATATATATAAATATATACATCTATACATATACACATCTCCATCAAACAAAGAAGCACTTACTTCATATAGTTAAGAGGAAAGACCCTTGTTTGGTGGAGATTAACCTCTTTGTAGTCTCATTGTCTTCTCTATGGGAGGATTCATGTTATCACATATTTCTGGATAAAGATGAGCCAGGAAAAATCACATTGCCAAAATGCACACAAGGTCACTGGTGACATTTCCTCATGCTCCATTATGCAGCTGTAGTGTAGAATACGTACTGGACAAATACCCAAGAAGGTATCACTTAGTAATTAAGCAGTAGAAAGTACTCCACTTGGGTAGATATTTTGTGCAAAACTGTGAACTCTTGTTGGACAAAAGGGCAGGTGCGGTTCCTTTGTGCCTGACTCACTCACACAGCTACTGGCATACCCACACAGACACTTAGACACCCACTCACACATTCAGGCACCCACCTATAGACCGACTCAGACACTGATGCACCCACTCACAGACCCATATAGCCACTTATACATGTACTCACACACCCACTCACACACTCATACAACCACTTACATACCCACACAACTACTCACACACCCACTCTCACACCTATACAGCTGCTCACACACCCACTCACAGACCCACAAAACTACTCACATACCTACTCATAGACCCACAAAGCCACTCACACAGCCACTCACACACCCACTCACATACCCACTCACATACCCACTCACAGTCCCACTAAATACTCACACACCCACTCACAGACCCACACAGCCACTCACAGACCTACTCACATACACACCCACACAACCACTCACACACCCATATAGCCACTCCCACACCCATTCACAGATCCACAAAACCACTCACATACCCACACAGCCACTCAGACAGCTGCCCACACATCCACGCAGCCACTCCCACAACCACTTACACACCCATATAGCCACTCACACACCCACACAGTCACTCACACAGCCACTCACACACCCACACACAGGCAGTGATACACTTATAGAAATAGCAATAGCATATGCTTGTATTAAATGTGTTGGTGTTTTAGTATTGAATGCCTGCTTGTGGTTGAGAACGGATCCGTGGATCCATTAAATGAATTAAAAAAAGAAAGATGTGTTGCATTGCATTTATAGAAGGACTACATAAGTTACCTTACCTTAATTTTAAATTTTTAGTTGTAAAACATATAATAAGAATGACTGTGTGAATAAAATGTATTTATAAACTGTGAAAATGTATATTAGCAGATTGAACTCATGGGTGAAATTGTAGTACAATTTATATTAAAAAACTGAAATTCTTTAAAAAATGGAAGGTTACAGGGGCATTATAATTAGGAAATAGTATTAAAAAATGTACAAATTCACTGAAAAAAGCAAAGGTTACGGGGACGTTATAATTAGGAAATAAAATTTAAAAAAACGTTCAAATTCACTGAAAAAAACAAAGGTTGAAGGAACGATATAGTTAGGTTCAGATTTTACACACAGGAAACCATTGAAATTCAGCAGCTATAGTTTCCTGAGCTAACTGCACATTACGCCCCCTGCAATGCACTGCTTATGACCTCACATATTACATCATTCATGACATGGTATGTGACATCACTGATGACATCACTAATGACATCATCTAGCAGAGTAAATTTCAATACACTTCAGAAAATACTTAATTTTGTTTTAAACAAGAAAAGAAGACAGGTAAGAGATATACAGCAGAAAGCTCACTGTAACCTTATCAACTACTACGCTCACTTATCACCCAGGAGGGTGTTTTCTGAGGGTAGTCCTGTCTCATCTAAATCACTACTCTATACTAATGACCAAAGTAAGACATTGTAGGAAAGTCATCCTTTTTTCCCTGTTCACCCCCATTTTTTAACTGATACTAGTATTTACTGCCAGAGCCAGTCCTCTGTTTAAAAGATGTAAGGTAAGGTGGGTGTAAGTACAGTTGGTTCAGACAGCCTACCAGTAATTCCCTAGTATTTGGTAGGGCATGTAGGTTTAAAGACCCCAGTGGACTTAATGTACTTAAGTGTGTAATGCTGTCATTTCTGGTGTAATTTTAAAGTCGGCCCGCCATGCTGGCTGGTTTTAAAATACTTTCAAAGTCTAAAATGACCTTTCTATTACATATAAGCCACCCCTAAGGTCTTCCCTAGGTGCCCCAAGGGTAGGGTGCTTTGTTATAAAAAGAAGTGGACTCCCTGAGCAGCAACAGGTAGAAAAGTGCTGGAAGAAGCCACCTGCAACATTTACTTCATGTACAACTCCAGCTGAAAATGCTTCCCTTGGATTTTGCTTGGACTGGCCAGGTGCATTGTGAGAGTTGGTGTCCCAAACCCCAAGAGGCAAACCAGAGCTACTGAAAACTTGTCTCGTGCTGTGTACCCTTTCTGACCATCAAGACACCTCTTGAAAGAAGATCTGAAAGTCTGGGAAATTTTTGCCAACTTTAGTGAAAAAGCTCCATGAGAAGACTGGCATCGACGATGAGAGTCAAGCTAGTGACATCGAACCACGACTTCGCCTGACCACGCAGGTTTGCCCTGCTGAAAGCTCTGAAGCTCCTCACTGTTGATGATGAAGACAAAGACCCCCAGGACTCACCAAGGCATCATGCTGTAGCGGGCCGGCATCATCGAATCTAAATCAGGATCTGGTGATCCAATCGCTCAACCTCAAAAGAAAAAGCTCAAAAAAGTGGCTTCATCAGAAAGTAAGAACTTGACCGGGCCCAGTCGCTCATCATATCTGTCCCGTGCTCCATCCCGGTTGGCCTGAAACTTTGACTTTGTCCCGGTCTAGCGTTACCAGATAGCCGCGGTTGACGCATATACTTTTTGACGCTAGGAAGCAAACTTTTTTATTTCAACTTTAAAAATTCATATCTCCAGTTCCCTACATTAGATGTTTGTTGTTTTGGTGTCATTTTAGAAATAAAAATATTCTCTATTATTATAAATTGGTGTTGGATTTTTTCATTGTGTTGTGTCTTTCACTTACTTATTCTTTTGGTGAAATTAAATGCTTTACACAACTGTCTTCTAAGTTAAGCCTAACTACTCATCTGCGAAGCTACCAAGGGTTGAGCAAGGATTAATTTATTGAGACTTGACTGTACCTTATTTGTGAGTGATGTGTTATTACTAGCTGTAAGTACCTTCCTGCACCTACTTATAAACTAACTTCCAACAGACATCTAACCGTATAGGCAAGTCTATCGCAAACCACAACAACAGCACTCCTCTTGAAAGAGGGTTTAGTGCAGACGTCAGTTTTACAGAAATAACAACAACACACACCCGGTAGAGAGGTCTTAGCGGACAGGCCACTGTGTCACATACCACTAGTAAAATTATTCTTCATCCTGGAGAAAGGTGTCAGCAAAGAGGTCAGTTGGTTGCAAGCCACTACTACACTGAACCATCACCCTAGAGAGAGTTCTTAGTGAACAGATGAATTTATTGCACACTACTACTACACTCATTCATCACAAAGGAGCGAGATCTAAGTATAGTGGTCAGTATGTTGTAAAACACAACTTTACTCAACCATCACTGTGGAGTAAAGTCTCAAAGAGCAGCTTAGACTGTCTTACAGTACTACGATATGCATACATCAGCAGGGGACATGTGGCAGCATAGAGGCTAGTTCACTTATAAATAGTGCACCCACTTCAAAAACGGGATTATAGTTCAGATGATATATGTCAGAAATACTAACCCTCATTAGTAGCACAGAAAGACTAGTCATTTAAGTTATGTAGTAGCTCAGTATATATCTTTCAGTGTCAGAAACTTTTACGAAAGACTCCCACTCACTGGATGATGTCATCACTTATGTCATTTGAGATGTCACCGCTGATGTCATCAGTAATGTCACTGGCTCAAACCCTCAATCTAGTGAAAACAATGACTATTAATACATCTAAATATTCAAGAAACCCACAAACAACACTATAACTACCTTCTGGACCTCCCACCTAACCCCCTACCCTCAAAACGCTTAAAAAAAAACTTTTAAAAAGGCGTACTTCTTCCAATGTACACCAGCATCTTAACGCGACCTGGTTCCTGGAAAATAGACTAAAGATAACACAAATAGATTACAAAATAGAAAGTAGCAATAAAAAATACTGACTGCTAAATTAAACACAAAAAAACTATTTCCCATAGCAAAGAATGGAAAACAATATAATAATGGTGAAGAAATGTATCAAAAAATGTAAAAAATTATCAAACACATAAAACATGTCAAAAGATGTTGTAAAAAATGTTAACCATTTTTAAAGTATAAATTAATTAATAGTATAAACTATATACAATATTTGATATATATTGAAAAAACACATGTTAAAATGATGTTGAAAATACGTATATAAAATAATTTACAAAATTTTAAAAAGCGTTAAAAAATGGAAAAAATTGTGGAAAATGTACAACATACAATAGTATTTAAATATAATTTACATTTTCTATTTAATAATAAAACATCATTAAAATGTTTTATTTATTTAACTATATAAATGTGTATTTCTAAGTTGAAATGTGTTTCAAAATGCAAAAAATTTACATTAAGTAAACTTTGAAAGCAAAATAAAAAAATAAAAAATGTGTTAAATGTCTATACTTTAAAAAATGTAATTAATAATATTATTGCTTACAAAACATACAGACATCTATTTTTTATTATATTTCTTAACACATAACAATACAAATGAAATAATACAGAGTATGGGGCCGATTCCGATTCGGGCCGGAAAACGTACCGACCGACTCGGTCCTGCAATTTAGTCCGACCGACACGTACAGGCGCTGCCCGAACCGCCTAGTACAATGCAATGCATGTGAATCACGACCGACGCGTACGGAACGCAAACCGAACGAGCGAACCGCATGGAAATCAGCCATCCGGCCGGAAAAGCACGCGAATCGAACCGACTGACACGAACCAGGAAGGAACCCGACAGAAACGTACCCGCGAACTCCGACCCGCGCAGTATGATACAATGCGTGGAAAACCAAACCGAGTCGCACGGAGCCCAAGCCGTACGACCGACACGCATACAAAACCGAGCCGAAGCAAACCAATACTCCGCGACCGACGCGTACGCAGCACATAAAACACAGCACAAACACAGCCTGAAAGACTCGGAGAAGCTCGCACGAGCCAACTGCAGCGTCCTACTCGGTCCGAAGAACGTCTCCTACATGTCTAAAAAAAAAAAAGGAAAAAAAAGGGCCAAACAAGCAATGACAAAGTCAATAAATACTGGGGTGGGTGGGAAATGGAACAAAGACACACCCACAACTCCACCCATATAAAGGACACAAATCCCTACCATGATCCCTTGCAAATTCAACTGACCTGCCAGCACAGAACACCATCATACAGCAACCACAGACACACTCACAACTCATCCATCACACAAGCCACACACCATTAGCACTTCCCTAATAGCACCCTCACATACACCCAGCAAAACTGACACTCACCCACCCTCACTTGCACACTCACACACACATCAATCCCCACTACCACCCATCACCATGCCCCCAAAGAAGAATCCAAAGTTCCTAGACAGTGAATTGGAAGTCCTGGTAGATGAAATCCTAAGAGTAGAGCCACAGTTGTTTGGTACATTGGTCCAACAGACCCCCATGTTGCAGAAAACCAAGATGTGGGAGAGGATCGTCGACAGGGTGAACGCACAATCACCATGTTTGCGCACAAAGGAAGACATCCAGAACAGGTGGTATGATGTGCGCAGGAGGGTCAAGGCCCTACTCAAGAAGGATTACACCTTGAGCCATCGCACCGGCAGTGGCCCTCCTGCCAAACCAGTATACCTCAGGCCCTGGGAGGAGAAGGTGCGGGCCATCCTACCACCAGAAAGCGTACATGGACTAACAAACATCCCAGAGCCTGGTGAGTACACAACCAATATACCCAATATCGTGTGACAATACACACACATCACTGTCAAGGGGACAGTGAAACCATGCACCGTTAGCAAAGCCACAGTAACCAAAACAGAATCATCCCAAGATGTGTATGTTAGTTAGACAAACACAATACCTGCCATCCCATAGTGATATGTAACTGTGTCATGACATGTACAAACCCAACAACAAATAGAGCAAGGCAGCGGCACAAATCTAACCAACAAACACTGTCAGACATTTTGCCACCACTAGAACACCACCTCACAGGGAAGCTCACTGAAAGGCAGGAATTCTGTGTATGCTGGTCAAGTCAGTGTAGCCAGTAGCATGATGGGAGTTGTAGTCACAGATATTGCTCACCCTCACAATTGGCCCAGCAACACCACTCTCAACCATGCTCACATCACAGGGAGTGGAAAAGAACTGACAAGATGGCTGACACTGGCTACTGCTGTGGGGAGCACAAGGCCCTGCTGGGAACTGTGCACCAACCAACAGCAGGACACCACTGTCTGACATCCTGAAAGCAAACTTGCACTCCCTGCAATGGAAGCACGTTCCATGGTGGGATATCTGGCTGGGTGGGAAGGAGGACTGACAGCACTGACCATAGTTAACAGCAGCTGTTCCCACACACACCCTTAACACAAACTCCACACAACTCACCTGGGAGAATGCATTGCCTCACACTCTAATTAAATATCCCACAAAGAAACACCACCCTGGGTTATGCTGTGTGAAGCACAGGGACACTTCTGGGACTTGTAGCCAAACCAACGCCAGGACTACACTGTCAGCCATCCTGTCAGCACAGGCACACTACCCCACAGGGAAGCAGAGTCAAAAGGAAGGAAGTATGGGCATGCTGGGAAGGTGGGTGTAAGCAATAGCATGATGGGAGTGGTAGTCACAGCTCAACATCCCCCACCCACAAGGCCCAGCAAGCTCACATTGAAGCATGCACACCTCACAGGGAGTGAAAAGCCACTTCAAAGATGTCTGACACTTGTGCTCTGTTGTTGGGAGCACAGGGCCCTGCTGGGAACTGGGCACCAACAAACAACAGGACACCACTGTCAGCCATCTTGCCATTGCTGTCACACTCACACACAGTGAAGTCCACTCAAAAGGAAGGAAGTATGGGCATGCTGGGAAGGGGGTGTAGGCAATAGCATGATGGGAGTGGTAGTCACAGCTCAACATCCCCCACCCACATGGCCCAGCAAGCTCACACTGAAGCATGCACACCTCACAGGGAGTGAAAAGCCACTTCAAAGATGTCTGACACTGGTGCTCTGTTGTGGGGAGCACAAGGCCCTGCTGGGAACTGGGCACCAACCAACAGCAGGACACCACTGACTGACATCCTGAGAGTCAACCTGCACCCACTGCAAGGGTGGCATGCTTCATGGTGGGATGACTGGGCTGGAGGGAGAAGGAGGTCCGGATGTCAACCAAATACCACCAATGCTGGCCATGCACACACCTCAACATCCACATTGAAATGCTTCATGTTGGCAGGACAATGTGCTACACCAATACCAACCTCTGACTGTGACAACTTAGGACAATGCAATGTACAGGCCCGCATCCAGAGGTACAGTCACAACTGTCAGGTGTTTGAACCATTGATGCCTGTAGAAACATAACATACAATGTGTGTCTCTTCCAAAAACAGGTGATGATGGGGACACAGCAGCAGACGATGAGGAGTCCCTGTCCCAGGCTCCGGGGGACCCTGAGCTCTCTGGTGTGGAACAGCCTCTGCCCTCCTCTGATGGCGAAGACCTACCTGGCCCCTCTGGTGTGAGTCATCATGCAGCACCAGCAGGACCACCAACTGCACCACCTGCACCCACTCCTCCAACAACTGCCAACACACAGACCACCCCCGGCGACATGGACAGACCAAGGACACTGAATGGCAACAGCACAGGGACCCCGGCCCACCGTGAAGCAACGGACAACAACCCCAGTACCAACCCCCAAGGGGGCCTACGGTCACCTGTGCGTGCCACCGCAGGTCCCGCACGTATGGCCAGGGGTGGTGGGAGGGGTGGTAGGCAGAGGTCGCAGTTTGTAGAGGGGTCTGGACTGTATGATGACCCACAACTGGCACGCATTGCTGATGCGTACCAGAATAGCACCGGAGAGTTCAGCCAGGTAGTGGGGATCCTCAAGGACATTCAACAGCAGCAGGCTGCCCATCATACCCGCTTGGACTCACACATGTCCCGTGTGGAGACACACATGTCCTGTGTGGAGACACACATGTCTGGCATGGAGTCCAAGTGGGACACATTGGAAGAACTGACAGCGGTGCAGAGGGACATATTGACATGCCTCCACCAGATTAGCACCAACATGGCCACACCTCCCTGTGTGCCCACAACATCTGGTGCCGCAACAACTGCAACTGCCACAGGGAGGGAGGATGACTCTGGCGGAGAGTCCTCTGCACCGCAGCGGCCTGCACGTGAGGGTCCCCCCAGAAAGAAGAGGGGCCATCCGAGGAAGGACAACTGAGAAGCCGATGGCCATGTACATCCCCCAGGAACCCAACACCTGTTCTGGAAATTCTCCTTTGTGTGCAAACTGTTCACCCTGTCAAATGCAACACAACTCTCCCACATGACATGGGGAGTTTAAGTTGGACTAATGCATCAGATGACTCTGGACTCTACTCAGGACATTTCTGCTACCAACACTTCCAACTCATCTGGGAACTTAGGATTCCAATCCCAATGTACAGCAACCACCATCCTGTGCACTATCCTCACACATGTATGTAAATAAACTCACTAATACACCATACTTGCCTCTGTTGTGATTCCAACGTCGTTTTTGTCATGGAGATGATGATCTGCTAAATGACACTGTGCATGCTAACTGCTACAGCAAGTTCAACACTGTCATGTGAGTCATGGAGACGTGACACATATGAGGGAGACACATCACTAGGGCAACACAACACATACACACCAGGGCCATCTGACTCATCGCCTACACTGATGTTGCCAGGAAATACAGTGGAATGCACAGACACCACACCTATGCACAGTCTGTGTTAACTAGCCCACAGGTGCAGTAAGCAAATGCACATCCCAAAGTGAAACACAGGTTTATTACACATTTGCAACATGTTGTTTCCACTACAGATGCAAGGTAATCCCACGAGGCAGTGGCCACACAGTCAACAATTGTAGAACAAATAAAGTCCAGGGGTGTGGGGCACATCACCTGTAGGGAAACGACTGCTTCCACCCTGGAAGTTGAACCATGGTGTCGGGGATCCGAGTGGACCAAACAACTCTGAAAGCACCCTGTGAAGGACAGACATGACACACAGTCAAAAACACTGAAGAACAGGACAGAACTGCAATACTCATGCCCAATACATGTCACAAGATACCTACACAAAACCAAGTTAGCATGTCAACACTGTTGGGGAGCACAGACTACCTGTAAGGACACATTGCTGCATGCATCCAGTCAAGTAGCACATGGCCACACTCAAACAGCAACAGAGCACCACCAACACATATCATGCTAACTCAAATCATTGATATAACACCTCTGGATTCTCACATTCAGCTGAAGAAGTTGGTGATGAGCTGTGTGCGGACATCATCATCATCATCATCACTGGCATCGTGGCCCAGGCCAGGATCCTCCACAAGTGGCGGATGTTGGTCATCGTCATCCAGGATGAGAGGCAACTCCTTCCGCACTGCCAGGTTGTGTAGCATGCAGAAGACAATGAAAATCTTGCACACCTTTGCAGGGGCATATGGGAGGGCCCCTCCTGTCTTGTCCAGGCAGCGAAAGCGGCTCTTCAGGAGGCCAAATGTCCGCTCGATCACTCTCCTGGTCTGACCATGTGCCTCATTGTAGCGCATCTGGGCTGGTGTCACAGGGTTCCTGAGGGGTGTCAGCAACCACGGCATGTTGGGGTATCCAGAGTCACCTACATACAGACAATTGCACATTAGCTGAGTTGGGTAAAGAGGGTGGAATACAACATTGCAGAACACACACAATGGTAAAAAGTCAGTACACACCGACAAGCCAGGCACGCTGGTTCGGCATCTGTGACATCATCCTCGGGATGCGACTACTCCTCATCACGTAGGCATCGTGTGCAGAACCGGGGAAACGTGCACACACATGTGAGATGGTCATATCTGCAAGACATACCACCAGAGCATTGATAGAATGAAAATGTTTACGGTTCCTGTATGCCTGCTCATGTGCCTGTGGTGGTACCAAAGCCACATGTGTCCCATCAATGGAGCCAATGACATGTGGCATCCTCCCCAGGGCATAGAAGTCACTCTTGACATCAGTGAGTTGTTGACGTTTAGGGAAATAGATGTACTGGTTCAGGTATCTCAACATTGCCTCCAAAATATCACGTAGCACACGGCTGAACATGGTCTGTGACATCCCACCAGCAGACGCCACAGTGTGTTGAAAGGTACCGGTGGCAAAGAAGTGTAGGGCTGCCATCACCTTCACCTTGGGGGTCAGCGCTGTAGGGTATGTCCGGCCAGGTTGCAAATGTGGGGCCAAACGCACCGTCAATTCCTCAATCAGCGGCCTGTTGAAGCGGTACCGTTGGATGCAGTCACGTTCAACCATCGTCGCAAGGTCAGGGAATGGTCTATGGACAGCTGGTGCCCTGCAGTGAAGGGTGAACAAAGAAAGATTGTCACTCACCCCACATATGTGGCATTGACCATACTCAATATCACATGATACATCATTACAAGACACAAGTACTTGATATGTGTGCCATTCTGTATGGACATATATGGCACCTACATGGCCAACATCAAACATCACAGTTCAACATGTGTCGACAACAAGTTCCAGGTTGTGCTATGGGAAATCATTAGGCTGTGTCACAGTACCCATGTACTGCTGTCACGTTCCAAACACACACCACAGTGACAAGTGAGGACAGATGTTCCACAGGCATCACAGCTCATTGACAGGTAGATTCCCAGGGACCCTGTATTGCCACATGGACATTGGCATGACATGGCGTATCATGTACACTTCAGCAAAACAACCATGACTCCCACAGGTAGTGGCCCCTGTCGCCTCTGCAGGACAGACATGGACATTTGTGACACACAAACGCACAACATCAAAGTAGATGCACAAACAACGTGGATGTGGAGACTGTCTCCCATTGTGCACATTGAATCCGAGACATCTGAAACACAATATGCACACAGACTGTGGAGGGCCATCACTATTGTGGCAATGAGTCACCCTGTGACGTACATACCTTCCCACATGGGACTCAGGGTGTATGTGACATGACGTACACATACACAACCTGGAAATGTGACCATGCCACATGCACTGGACTGAACAGTTGCACATCACAGTGGTCATGTGCACAACACACAAAGAATTCTGTCCCCATGAACACGTGCACAGCCTGGGAGTGGCTGCCCCCAAGTGCCAACAAAAAAAACACATGTTGACCCCCATACACACACAGGTAATGCAGCCTTACATGCCTTAGGATACAGTGTGGACAGGCTGTGGTGTTGTAGGTGTGGCCCTGAGTCCCTGGCAAGTAATTGTGGCTGGCATACGTTCACTAGTGACAACCATGGTGACATATGCCAGTGACTTGTACAGGGACGCGTCGTACAGCAATGGACCGATCGGTGCGCACGCATTGGCCATTGCATATGATGTGACCGGGTACGCGTTGTACAGCAATGGACCGATCGGTGTGCACGCATTGGCCATTGCATATGATGTGACCGGGTACGCGTTGTACAGCAATGGACCGATCGGTGCGCACGCATTGGCCATTGCATATGATGTGACCGGGTACGCGTTGTACAGCAATGGACCGATCGGTGCGCACGCATTGGCCATTGCATATGATGTGACCGGGTACGCGTTGTACAGCAATGGACCGATCGGTGTGCACGCATTGGCCATTGCATATGATGTGACCGGGTACGCGTTGTACAGCAATGGACCGATCGGTGCGCACGCATTGGCTATTGCATATGATGTGACCGGGTACGCATTGTTTTTCGAAATACTCGTTGTACAGCAATGGACCGATTGGTGCGCACGCATTGGCTATGGCCTGGCATGGCAACGGACGCGTTTTCGAACCTTTAACGAGTCTGATGCTGTGAATTCAGTTGGCCACCCACAACAATGTTGCAAATTCATGGGTGTCATGAAGTTGAACTTTTGAAGGATGCTGTGGGCGTGTGTAAGTGGTGCAATTCCATGGATTGGCCAGATTCAGAAGATGCAAACGACTTGGACCTATCACTTTGGACACATGGGACAGTATCTGCCTCTGCAGCACACATATAATGCTGGCTGTTCCCCTGAGAGCTCACTTGCCTGCACTACATGCTCCAGGACGACATCTGCCACCACCACTGCTGCTGTATATGCATCCTCTGGCTCCTGCAATGGCACGAACTGTGGAGAGAGCCCCAGCCTTCAGCACTGAGGAGAACCAGGCCCTGGTGGACAGCCTCCTTCCACAGTACAGCAAGCTGTATGGGAAACCAGGGAGCAGGTGAGTGTGCTGTCCACTGCCTTACTAAATGTGCATGTTGTCTGACTAGCAAGACTTACAGTGTGCACGCCACTGGCTAGCATGCTCACTGAGTAGTTGTCACCCCCATAGTGTGTAGTTACATGCACTGAACAGGTATAGTGCAGTAACAGTGCATTCCAACAAGGTTTTACTTCCCAGGCAATGATACCATGTAGTAACTGCTGGCAAACTGCTCATAGCCATCGTTGCACTGCCTGTGTACATCATGTGCCCCTGTGATTGAGACATGTATATCCAAATGTGTGATGCACGGATATGTTGCATGTGTAGTAATGGCCTTTTCACTTTGTCATCCTCACAGGTTGATGCCCACCAGAAGCAGGAAATCTGGCTGACCATCGCCCGGGCAGTAAGATCTGTGGGGGTCTACAAGCGCCGGATCCGCAACTGCCAGAAGAGGAGGCAGGACCTTCGGGGCTGGACCCGGAGGATTGCAAGGGTCCAGCTGAAGCTGTTGCCTCCTCGCAGGAGGGGCGGACACCGGACCCTGACCCCCCACATGCTCAGGATCCTGGCGGTGGTCTTCCCTGACCTGGATGGGCAGCTGAAGGCCATACAGCAGCAAGGAGGGGGTGAGTCCATGACTGCACTGTGAACTTTGTCTGACATGCTATGTGCCCTCCTCTGGCCTGGTTAAACTTCCACAGTACATCAGTCTTGTGGTCCAGGACCCATGTCCCTCAATTGTGACATGCCCACTCCTCATCTGATACCCAGGTATGGCCCTTACAGTCAGGAAATTGTGTCACTTGGGTACTGTGTCCTTGCATTTTGCTTAGCTCAAGGTGGGGGACTGCATTTGTTCCCGTAGCTTTGTGGTGGGCTTCATGGGTGGGTCAATTGCTTACACAATGCCTGAGTTCTGACATGTAATCTGCGTGTAACTTTGATATGTGGTCCAATTGCTGATCTGACTCACCACATGTGCCTGGGGTATTTGGCACACACCCATGCTGCGGGTGGGAACAATGTTTGGGCCTCAGGAGTATGTATATCAAGTGTGTCACACATACTTAGCCACCTGCCTACTGTCCAGGGCTCATCCCTCTTTCACGTGGAGCAGGACAGTCATGCCTACTCCAGGGCATACAATACACTCTGTACTCCCACTGCCGTGTATCAGCTGACACGTTGTGCTCAGTGAAATATTCCCTCAGGTGTCTGCCTCTGTGTCATTGTGCTGTGGCTCCGTTGTCAGGACTACTGGGGTGTTTATCGGTTAGGGCTCAGCATGCCACCTGAGATGTGACTATAGGAGACGATACTTGTGTGACATATAGGTGTTTGATCACTTGACTGTGCAGACTGGGGTATGCGACTGTGAAGTTCAGGCAGCTGTTTCCCATTCACAGCAGATTGTGAGGTGCTCAGGTTCAGAGGCTTGTGTCTCATGTCTCCCATATGTCCAATTGGTATGACGTGGACAAATAAGAGTTCAGATGATGTGGTTTGTGGGGGATGGACATGTGCACTTGTCAGCTACAGAACTTGCATTCCCCATGACCTAGGATTGTGAGACAGTGCAGACTGTTGTTGGCTGGCTGCCCTGCCCATGTGACTGGAGACAGTGATGTATGACTTTGCAGGCATGCCTGTGTCATGGCATTAGACTCCCTAAGAGTGATCCTGCAGGTGAGTGACATGTGCTACATGCACCCCATTGTGGCATTGACTATCAGGACATGGGTGCATCATGGTGTCTGGTGCTGGTATGCATCACATGCATTTCAAAATAGACTCTGGCCATCCCTTTATCCGGACACCTGTACTGACTCAGTGGCAAGAGATGTGATGTGTGCATGTTCACATACTTCACCGTGTTCTCTGCACTGTCCAACTACTGTGTAGGTGGTGCATGTGTCCACACTGGGGTATTGCCATCCGACAGGCACCAGACAGATGGGTGCAAGGCCAGGAGGGATGTGAGTGCCATGGTTGACCATCAGACTGACAATTGGCTTCTCCTACTCTGTATGAGCACTTTAGGCAATGTTCAACTAAGGATGCCAGGGCTTGCTCTGTAATGTGCTGTACTTACTGTGGTGTGTGCGGTCAGTGCAGGTGACTGTTGTTTGTCTGTTTCCCTAATTGTTTGCAGATACATCCACGGCCACAGGAGGGGACAGCTCCACGGACCAGGAGGAGCCACAGAGCCAGACTGGGTCAGCAGCCGAGGAGTGGTCGGAGGGACCCAGTGGCACGGAGGGCGAGGGGAGCCACACAGAGGAGTCCTCAGCACCATCCACCTCAGCTGAGGACCACAGCAGCTCGGAGGATGACTCCCTTGTGGAGGCGGGTGTCAGCAGCCACCACACCCCAGCTAGTATTGCTGTCCCCGCCACCACCACCACCACCGCCCTCCCATCGGCTCCCATTCCAGAGGTCTGTGGAGGCTCCCGTGTTCGGGAGCGTGTCTCCTTCGTGCCAGGCACCGCACCCCCTGTCCCTGTGTCCCCTGCTGCCCTGAGTGAGGAGTCTGTGTACCTACTTCGCCAGCTCCATGTAGGGCAGACAGCAATGCTGAGTGTCCTCCATGCCCACACCACTCTGTTGACATAGCTGGTGTTGTTCATGGAGGGCATCTCATCGGGCATGTCTGCCCTACAGAGGAGCAATAGGTCCATGGACTCCTCCCTGACGGCAGCAGGGTCCCTCCTCCAACAGTCCCTCACCCCTCCTACCTCTGCCCCATCCACACTTCCTGGCACCCTACCTGTCCCAAGCACATGCACACCTGCACAATCACCCAAACACACAGACACGAGCAGCACAGGAACACCCAAAACAAAAACAAAATGTGCACGCAAGCATCCTCAGGGGACTGATACCACACCCACAGGGGATGGGGAACAGACACACACACAGGCATCCACAGTCACTCCGCAGTCCTCCGATACCTCTCCCTCCAAGGCCCCTTCCCTTGCCTCAACTGCAACCCCACCTACAAAGCAGCTCTTCCTCTGTGACCTCGACCTCTTCCCCTCCAATCCAGCTGATCCAGCATACAGGGGGAAGAGGAAGTCCACCCACACAGAGGGGAGTGCCCCTCACCCCCGGACACCCACCCCCAGGCACAGACAGACTGAGGCCCCCATCCGCAAGTCCCCCCGGACCCAGAAGAGCAAGACCCTGCCACCGCCCTGCAGCTCAACCACCAAGTCTCCTTCCTCCATCCCTCAGGCCCCCACTCCACAGGTTCCCCCACCACACCCTGCCCCAGGTTCCCCCACCCACAGATACACCATCCCCAAAATGATCCGGCCTTCTCCCCTTACCACTTGCTCTTCCAGCACCACACCCCGCTGCGCATGTTTGTGCCACTCGTGTGGAGACCGTGTCCTTCCCCTCTGTCCTGCCCACCTTACCTGAACCCCATTCTACTCCCCTGGAGATAGGCACTGCAGTGGAGTCCACTACCACCCCGTCTGACTTGGGCACTGCAGTGGGGAACCTGTCCACTCCATCTGACCAGCCCACTGCAGTCGTGCCGGCACCCACACCATCTGACTCATACCCCCCAGTTGTGCCAGCACACACCATGTCAGACACCTCCACTGCAATTGTCAGTGACTCTCCAGCACCCACCACCCCTTCCCTGCCTCCTTCTGGTGAGCCCTGATCCTGTCCCTGCGGTGCCTGGCCTGCCACCCCGTATGCCCCTCCGAGGGGAATGTCCCTGGTGTGTAGCACTGCAGGCATGCAAAGGGTGACATCTGCCACTGTCACCCTGTTTGGACTTTGATAATGGACTGGCCATTGGCCTTTGTGTTTTTTCTGGAGTTTCACTTTTAAACACACATATGCTGAATAAAGCTACTTTCTGTTCTCAAGTGGTTTTGCTTCTGATGTACATGATGTTGATGATGCTAACCATGCCCTTGCTGCAGTGATGGTGAGTTTTGATATCAGGAAAATGAAGTGTTACTGTTCAGGACACCATGTGGTCCAGGGGGAATGTGTCCTATACTGGTGTGTATCCATGTCATCCTTTGCAGCAATATGAGGCTGTCATGTTGTCAATATTTGGCAATGGGATTTCCTACTTTTATTTGCAATATCACATCTGTGGCTTACACCCCTGGACATCTGTTGTGCTTGCCATTGTTCAATGTGTCTATTTCCCTGACCGTGTGACCATCTCCACTGGACATGCAAGTTTGGGCATCAATGGGGAAGGACTCATCTGTGTTATCAGTGCAACCCTGCTATACATGTGTGTTGGATCTGTGCAGATGATTTCGGTGACACTCCCATGACCAGGCTGATATGACGAGAGCCTTCATTCTGTGCTAATTGTTGACCAAGTGACCAAGTGTTCTGCTGACATGATAGAGCCCTACAGAGACAACGTATGGCACAGCTTTCCTTACACAGGAGTGGAGTCCCCTCATGGCAGTGTGTAATTCCGTGACATTGCCTGAGCCCAAGGTGTGTGTTGTGTGAGCATGTCTGTGTGTGTTCACTTCCATTTTGCTAGGCAGGCTGGGATCCCTAGTGATGTTCCTGTTTGTGATGCTTGCTGATTTGACCTATGTTCCCCCAAAGTCTTCTCCCTGGGTTCTCTGGGATGTGGGTACATGGCACATTACTGGTAATCAGGGTGTCACCCATAGGTGTGTTTGCTGTCAGGGCTGAGTTTGTGGGCAAACGCAGATGAGACACAGTCAGGATTCCCTTGGCACTTGTTGGTTACACCAGTCATGTAATTTACAGTGTGTGTTAGCTTTCAGTGATTGTGACACGTTGTGTGTGTGACTGCTGCCACTCCTCAGGGTCAGAGCTGCAATCTTGGAAGTTGTCTATGTGTGTTCTTTGTGGGTGACCTTGGCTTCTTCATTGGTGTGTGACTGTGGCCGGGATCCCATTGGTTGGTGTGGATTTGACGTCATGCCCATGTACGGCGTACTGTGCAGTGTATCAGACATTCACGAGTCTTGTTGACTGGCCATGTGTGATGGGTTTCTGCACCTTAGTTCCCACCACCACCCCTGGGATTGTCATGGGTGCATGTGCAATGTCACCAGTCCATGTGAGCGTCACTGCTGCACATTGGTGGAGATCAAGGTGTGTGGTGTTGAGTGTGTGCAAATGAGAGTTGTTGCATGGCTAGATCCCTGCCTCCATATTGGCCTTGGCTGACAGGCCGTGCTGATTGATTTGTGCTTGTGTAGGTGTGACAGTAGTTTGTTGCTCAGGACACATGACTGTGGTTCACAGTGTGAACGACATCTAGCTTTGTCATCACAGTGGGATTATCATGCAGGACAGTGTCACCACAATGTGGGGTCCCTGGGGGTAGTGCTGTGGTGGATCTGTGTCTTGCTGTGTTAGTTGCTGTTCCTACAAGCTTGTGTGACATGTGTAATTTGGGCTCCCTCTCATCTAACAATGCCTGATTGCCCACATAGGGGAATCCGATCCATGAATTACTTTTGTGTGGCACTGTATGCACATCTGTGTAATTGGGATTCAGGCCTCCTCATGTGTTGTGTGGTTGCCTGGGGACACTGGCACACCCCCCCCATCACCTGTTGTGTTTGATATGCAGTGTGGGGCTGCCTGTTTGTGTTTGTGCATCTGCACCACTGCATTGACATATCTTTATTGTGCCATTGGCTGTATGTTGTTTGGTGGGTTTCCCCTGCTGTCCCTGGGACTCCTAGGTCATCAGTCAGCACAGTGATCATGGTTTGTATGTCCCATTGCTGCCATGGTATGGTATTTGTTCACCTCACATCTACAGTCTCCACAGGATATCTACATTTGTGTGCCCATTGGTGCAGATATGTGGCTCTGCATTATGATGGTCACTTCTGTCATTGTGTTATTGATGAATGTTGACAATGTCAGCCCCCATGGGTGATGTTTGTCTCCACATGGCCAAAGGTATGTCTTCTGTGCACTGCACTGTTTGCCTCACCCAATCTATGTTGCTATGGGACACATGCACTACTATGCCACTGATGTGTTTGTTGTTCTGTGACCAGGAATCATCCATGCTGTTTGGCATTTGCACCTTTTTCCATGACAACACTTACATTTTGGTCACTGTGATGATGGGGGTTTAGACCCCATTGCCACAATGTTCAAAATGTGCCCCAGCTATGGACCCCACACTTACCTTTTGGTCACTGTGATGATGGGGGGTTAGACCCCATTGTC
Source organism: Calotriton arnoldi (assembly GCA_963921515.1). Taxonomy (NCBI): domain Eukaryota; kingdom Metazoa; phylum Chordata; class Amphibia; order Caudata; family Salamandridae; genus Calotriton; species Calotriton arnoldi. The sequence continues at coordinate 617,588 of CAWUFW010009332.1, read as the reverse complement.
ACAATGTTCAAAATGTGCTTCAGCTATGGACCCCATACTTACCTTTTGGTCACTGTGATGATGGGGGGTTAGACCCCATTGTCACAATGTTCAAAATGTGCTTCAGCTATGGACCCCACACTTGCCTTTTGGTCACTGTGATGATGGGGGGTTAGACCCCATTGCCACAGTGGTCATGGTCTGCTTGCATTGTGGAGGTCACACACATTTATGTGTGACACATGTGATAGGGGGTCACATTGTATGTTCAATGTCATGTTCAGTGTTGTAGGCATTTGACACAGTCTACACACGCTTGTCATGGTGTTGACGGGATGTGTTTTTCTGACATTCCTTATGTTGGAGTATGCTGGTTGTGTCATGCATTACCCGTCCTATGTGTAGGGGTAGTGGTAGGCATCCAGCACCCCCTGAGTAGGGGTGTCGTGGGGACAGGCATCCAGCACCCAATGGGTAGGGGTGGTGGTAGTGGTAGGCATCCAGCACCCCCTGAGTAGGGGTGGTGGGAGTGGTAGGCATCCAGACACCCATGAGTAGGGGTGGTGGTAGTGGTAGGCATCCAGGCCCCCCTGAGTAGGGGTGGTGGTAGTGGTAGTCATCCAGGCCCCCATGAGTAGGGGTGGTGGTAGTGGTAGGCATCCAGGCCCCCCTGAGTAGGGGTGGTGGTAGTGGTAGGCATCCAGGCCCCCCTGAGTAGGGGTGGTGGTAGTGGTAGGCATCCAGCTCCCCCTGAGTAGGGGTGGTGGTAGTGGTAGGCATCCAGCACCCCATGAGTAGGGGTGGTGGGAGTGGTAGGCATCCAGACACCCATGAGTAGGGGTGGTGGTAGTGGTAGGCATCCAGCTCCCCCTGAGTAGGGGTGGTGGTAGTGGTAGGCATCCAGCACCCCCTGAGTAGGGGTGGTGGTAGTGGTAGGCATCCAGACACCCATGAGTAGGGGTGGTGGTAGTAGTAGGCATCCAGGCCCCCATGAGTAGGGGTGGTGGTAGTGGTAGACATCCAGGCCCCCCTGAGTAGGGGTGGTAGTAGTGACAGGCATCCAGCACCCCCTGAGTAGGGGTGGTGGGAGTGGTAGGCATCCAGCACCCCCAGAGTAGGGGTGGTGGGAGTGGTAGGCATCCAGACACCCATGTGTGGGGATGGTAGTAGTGACAGGCATCCGGCACCCCCTGAGTAGGGGTGGTGGTAGTGGTAGGCATCCAGGCCCCCTTGAGTAGGGGTGGTGGTAGTGGTAGGCATCAATTCCCCTATGTGTGGGGATGGTAGTAGTGACAGGCATCCAGCACTCCCTGAGTAGGGGTGGTGGTAGTGGTAGGCATCCAGCACCCCCTGAGTAGGAGTGGTGGGAGTGGTAGGCATCCAGACACCCATGAGTAGGGGTGGTGGGAGTGGTAGGCATCCAGACACCCATGAGTAGGGGTCGTGGGAGTGGTAGGCATCCAGACACCCATGAGTAGGGGTGGTGGTAGTGGTAGGCATCCAGACACCCATGAGTAGGGGTGGTGGTAGTGGTAGGCATCCAGGCCCCCCTGATTAGGGGTGGTGGTAGTGGTAGGCATCCAGGCCCCCCTGAGTAGGGGTGGTAGTAGTGACAGGCATCCAGCACCCCCTGAGTAGGGGTGGTGGGAGTGATAGGCATCCAGGCCCCCCTGAGTAGGGGTGGTGGTAGTAGTAGGCATCCAGACCCCCCTGAGTAGGGGTGGTGGTAGTGGTAGGCATCAATTCCCCTATGTGTGGGGATGGTAGTAGTGACAGGCATCCAGCACCCCCTGAGTAGGGGTGGTGGTAGTGGGAGGCATCCAGGCCCCTATGGGTGTGTATGGCATTGGTGATAGCTATCCCGCCCCTATGGTTCTGCTGTTGCTAGTGTACGTCATTTCTGCATCCCTATGTGTGTGTGACATATGTCGGGTACATGTCGTTTGTTTGTGTGGTGGGTGTTTGACTTACCGTCTGCGGCGTACGCGTCCGTACCGGTCCCGGTAATAGATGTAGAGTATTGGTAGACCCTGCGCAATGGGATTCATGGTTGGTTCGTCTCATTCGGGTTTCTCGTTGCTTCGATTCGTACTCGTCGCAGGCTTGTTCGTCTCGTAGCCGTGGATCGTCTTGTGGCGTGAATCGCAGCTTATGTGCGGCTCTTCCGGATGCTCTGACGTGCCGGACATAGCGACGGGTTCGGCGCATACGGAAGGCGCATCGTACTAGTCCGGCCGGATGGTGCTGTCTATTTGCTTCCGTGCGACTCGATTCTGCCTTTACGGATCCGGCTCAGGCGGGGAACCGGAGCTGGAATGGGTAAGTACGGCTGGGTCGGGATCTGGGCAGTTATGCGCATCGTACTTGTTCGTTCGGACGAATGTTCGAATCGGTCGGGAAACATACGTTCGGCTTGTTTTTTTTCCGGGCGAATAGTGTTAGGTGCGCTTCCGGCCGAGATCGGAATCGACCCCTATGTCTATTGCAAACAAACAATTAAAACAAAGGATTTCAGACTAACATTATAAAATTCAATGATCGCACTCCAACATCAACCATTTTAAAGAAAGTGTTGGACACTCTAGGGATGATATTTTCTATTCCCACTATAATCTAAAACAATTTGGGGAAGGTGTTGGACACTAAAAAGGTAACATTTACTATTCAAATGCCAATCTTTACCAATTTGAAGAAGGTGTTGGACACTAATGGGGTGACAAATCATATTCTCACTCCAATCTGAACCAATTTGGGGACAGTGTTGGACACTAAAGGGGTGACATTTACTATTCCCACTCCAATATAAAACAATTTGGGGAAACTGGTGGACACTAAAAGGGTGTTATCTGCTATTCCTACTCCAACCTATACTAATTTCGGGAAGGTGTTGGACACTAAGGGGCCGATTTCAATGTCAGACGGACCTGAGTCCGTCCGACATCGATTGGGTACTGGGACCGACCGACCTCTTGTCGGGGGTCCCAACCCAGCAATTAGGATGCAACCGAACACTGTTCGGTCGCAGTCCTATTCTTTACAATGGGAGCATGCATTCCGACCGGAATGCATGCTCCCATTGTAAAGAGAAGAGGTGCAGTTCATCTGCACCCCGTGGCAGGCACCTCAAGGTGCCTGCCACGGGGTGCAGGGATCAACAGGGGGCACCATAGGTGCCCCCTTGGCCACCATCCAGAGGCCTTGCACCAATGGGGGCCCTGCTGGGGGCCCCCAAAGTCGACTTCCAAAGCCTTTCTGTGTCAGAAAGTCCGGCACAGACAGGCTGTCGGAATCCAACATTGTAATCCCTCAAGCGGAAAGAGCCGCCCTTGAGATTACAGGAGGCTTTCCGAATGGCAGACAGGCTCTCCGAGCCCAACGGAAGCCATTCAGAAATCCAGTTTGGATTCATTTCTGACCAACTCCATCCAAATGGGTCGGTTGGAAATGAATCCAAACGGCTGATTACAATGCCGTTGGAGCGGCTCCGACCGAGGGGCGGAGTCATTTCCTATGGCATCGTAATCGGTCCCTAAAAGGGAAATATTTACTATTCCCACTCCAATCTATACCACTTTAAAAATGTTGTTGGACATCTAAAGGAGTGTTCAATACTTTTACATCACCAATATAAAACAATTTGGGGACAGTGTTGGACAGTAAAGGGGTGATATTTACTATTACCTCTCCAATCTAAACCAATTTGGAAAAAGTCTTGAACAATAAAGTGTGTCATTCTACTATTCTATGTCAGGACACAGAGGTGAGGATAAGGTATTTCTTTCTTCTTTAATTCAAGACAGTAGCCATTTTCAGAATACAACAATCAACGAAAGGACTTCATATCCCATGAAGACTGAGAAAAACTATCAAGTTAAAAATTAACAATGTTTGTCCAATCAGGTGACTCCTGCCTCATTAAATGGTGTTGATCCTAGCCGGACTCCCTCTTTCTTCGCTGCTGCAGCCGGTGTCAGTTAAGTGGAGACACTTTCTCTCAGGGTTTTATCGCATTGTATTGATTTATTTGCCTGATACTGGTGACGGTTTTGCTTTTGTGTTACAAAGCCTCCGCTTTGCTTCGGCGGCTGCAGGAATGCTCTGTTGCTCCTACACTGCTGCGATCTGATCTGCATGTGAAGCCCGGGCCGGAGTGTGCGGCAGTCTTCTGGCCGCCAGAGGGCGAGCCTCCCCCGTTACTTCTGGGACACTCGTCTTAGACCTAACGCGGGGCGGAGAGCACGTCTGTTAAGGCCATTGCCGAGCTCCTCCGAACGCGTTACTGGAGTGAGCAGAATCTCCCCGGCCAGTCTGGAGTCGAACACCCCTCGGGGTAGGAGTGCAGACTTATTTTGCCTGCGTTTTTTTGGCAGACTCGCCCAGGCTGTTAATTGTTCTTGGCCTGTGGGAATAAAGGGCGTCTATTTGCCTTGGTCGTGTAGATCAGTTTAGACCTGTGAGTGTGCAGGGATCTGTGGCTGCCCCATATGGCCTGGGCATGGGCGTAGTCATATAATCCACATTAAATTGTTTATTCCTCCTGGAGGGACTCTGACCTTTGGGCCCCAGCCCAACCAATATCAGCCCTCTTACCTGGTGGGTGGCCACCCTTATACTTACCTGATACTTACCTCTGGTCCTCAAGGCCTCCTGAGATACTTACCTCATGGAGGGTTTTGATGACTACTATGAGGAGGAGGAGCATATGCAATATTTCCCAATCACAGATGACTTTTGTGACATGGTGGATGCCTCCATAGCCAGAGCGGTCACAGAAGCAGTGGCCCCTCTGGACAGGAGACTAATGGATCTGGCACAGAAGTGCCAGCAACCCCTTGCTCTGAGGGAACAACTTCCAGGGCCCTCAGCCCCTAAACCTCCAGAGCAGGCCACCAATTCCTCTTCTGAGAACCAGTGTAAGCACCCACAACAAGAAGGGGTGGACCTGGACGCTTTTGACAGATTGAAGCACTCCAACCTATACCAATGTGGGGAAGGTGTTGGACACTAAAAGAGTACAATTTACTATTCCCACTCCAATCTAACCCTATTGGGAGAAAGTGTTGGACACTAAAAGGCTGAAATTTTCTACACTCACTACAATCTAATCATATTGTGGGAAGGTGTTGGACACTAAAGGGGTGAGATTTACTATTCCCACTCCAATCTAACCATACTGGACGAAGGTGTTGGACACTAAAGGAGTGACATTTATTATTCCCACTCCAGTCAAAGCCTATTTAAAGAAGTTGTTGAACGCTAAAAAGTTGAAATTTCCTTTTTCCACTGCAATCTAAAACATTTTATGCAAAGTAATACAAATTAAACATTCTATATACCCAATCTACACTCCATATTCAAACACAATTTGTTAACTATAAAATAGACTAAGGTATAATCTAATAACACAATAACCAAAACTACAAGCATATATATTCATATTTAAACATTAACATATAAAAAATATTTTATTACTATAAATAATTAATGTATATTTGAATATGTATTACCATTCCTAAACTTTTAACCATACAGTAAAAAAATTGTAATCCGAATATAAAACCTGAAACAAAAAATATATAAAGCCAAATTTTAAGTTACAAAAACAAAAAATGTATTTATTATGTAGAATTATAATTTAAAAATTTTTATTTTTGAAATTTATTTTTCAAAATAATTATAAAATGTAAAACGTTCATATAAAAAAGTCGAAATATTTTACTTTATTAAAAAACTATCAATAAATACCATCAGAAGATCAAGCCATCACAACAATGAAAGCTTAATATTTGGAAAAACGGGCCCTATCCACAGAAAAATTTCTGTGAATTGTTCTGTCTTTCTCCTGATTTGTGTGTGTCTGACTTTCCAGGAGAGCAAGACACAGAACATATCTTCTGTTGATCGGGCCCGATGCACTTTCTGTTGAAGCGCATTTTTTAAAAGAAATCTGTGGATGATTTACGAGTTGTAACAGCCCAAAAATGCTGCAATCACGAAAAGTCAAAAATATAACTTGCTTCAGGAAAGCTGAGCCATATGGACAATATTTTAGTCAGCAAGCCTAATTTCTAAAGAAAGAGGGCGCACTTCAGGATCGGGAACTAAAACAGAGACTGAAATACAAATTCATGCTTTGAAAGACCTCAGCATCTAGCAGGTTGGGGTTCATGTAAAGTCCCACCCAATCATGTTAAGTGTGTATTCATCAGGCTGATCTGTAGGGTAATGCCATTAGTGAACTGTTGTAATACCATCCAACTCTATCCTGCAATGTTCAATAATCCTTGTTGTGAGCTCTTCCTCTTCCATATTTAATGACCGAGTCAATATTTTCTATTAACGCTGATGGTAAAGGAATCCTAACAGAATATTACTGCTTCTTAAGATCAATGGAAGCATGTTTGCATCTCTATTTTGACATCGGTACGAGTCACAAATGAAACTGGATTTATAATGCACGCCTTTGCAGGTGTGAGATCAATAGTGCTAAGCCCATATTCAATTTCTGTCACTGCACTGCACTCTCAATAAATTACATTACTGCAGAGTCTAGGAAAAACATATTCGATAGCGATGAGTTTGTAGAAAACCTCCCCAGGTTTTATGAACACCGGTTCATTCGACTCTGTGTCAGGTCATATAGCTACATTTTACAAATAAACGTATTTGTGAATGGCCTAAAACATCAGCAATTGGAATTTGAGCTTGTAAATATGATGCTTAAAGAACATTAATCTCACCAACCAATGTCTATTGTCTATATGAACGTAAACAGACCACTACACATTTATTTAGGGTGCAATTGTGGTGATTTATGACTCGCTCTAAGGGCCTAAGTAAAATGATGTGATAATACCGCCTGGGAAAATATGGAAACCAAGGGGCAGATTTATCACAGTGTTGCGTTGCCCTTGAGTCACACAAGTTGACACAATGGCAATGCAACACTAAAGTCAGATTTACCAAGCAATGCAAGGCCACCTCTGAAGGTTGCTGCCTGCATTACTCCAGGGAGGAGTTCCATGAGTGGAGCATGGGTGTTCCCCCCATCCACATATGGATTTTGACCCATTCCCAGATTTTCCATGATTAATAGACCTGGGAATTTGTCAAAGTACTACGCCTTTCCAGAGGAGGCGTAACAAGAGAAATGTTTATTTCTCCTCATTTGTTCCTCTTTCTACATATGCTGCATTCTGCAGCACACATAGACAGAGGCAAAAACATCAGAGGATTGTTTTTGTATAGGAAGGTGTCCTTTCCTGCAGAAAAACAATCCTGCCTGCAATGCAGGTGGCCTTGACCTTGGTGTAAGGGATCCTGCATTGGCGCTAGGCAGCACATTCTGCGCCAGTGCAAGGAGAGGACAGGAATGCGCCATATGATGCTAAATATGGTGCATGCCTGCCCTCTCCCTTTCATGCAGCTCAGTGCAGCAAGGTGTCTTGCTGCAATGCATTGTGTTGCCTGAAAGTGTGATATATCTGGTCCCAAGTCTTTGGATGTTCTCAAGTGTAGCATAACCCTATCATTGCAAGTTCAGCAGGTCAGAATGGAGAATAATGCCTATGGGCAAACACCTCATTCAAAAGGCCACAATAATCCCTAATCAGGCACAAACAGAAATGTACTCTCGAACTCCATGATTTGAGTGCAAATTCGAGCACAAATACAGTATCTGATGGGTTTTTTCCCTGCACAAATTTTTGCCAGTGGGGGATAAGATGCAACATTCTGAGTTTCAAGGCAGAAAACTGGTACAAACATGTACTTACTGCGTGTATTTACTTTTTTTGTAAATGGGCATTTATATGTCCATTATGACAGAACTGTGGCAGCTGATTCTTGATCATCCAATTCTCTGCATCTTCAAGCCCTTTAGATTAGCTGACAGCATTCTGAACGTAGTATCTTTGAGTTTTAGTTTCATCTTTGTATTATTTACTTATATCTTGAATATTTAGAAAGCAATATATATTAATCAGTACCACTCAAAAAGAGCACTTTCTATCAAATCACACAAACCATTTGGTTGATGAGAGCGGCAAATCCCACTGATCACTCTAGAAGATCTGCCCGATAGCTATTGTCTTCTGCGCTCTGTGTGCCTGTTGATATACAAAGGATAGAGATCAGACCATCATCCTGTAAATGTCTCTTTTGACAGATAGTGTCTGGCTGCATTTAGGGTTGCCAGAAACGTTCCCACAAGCATGTTTGAAATATATTAAGATTTGTGACTTCCACTCCATCTTTAAGACATATCTGAAACACATCTATTAATTTTAATAACTCTTTTTAAAGCTTTCCAGAGCCAGGTAAGGCGATTGCTAAACTTTTTTTTTTTTTTTTAATTTGTTTTTTTGAAGCTTGCAAGTAACAATCCACTTGCCCCAATGCGGAGCCACCAGTAGCCTTGTAGCATAGAGTAACACAAGCATTTTAAGACATTGATTCAACAAAGGAACTGATACAACAGCTCAGAGAGCCAACTACCCCCCACCCTCCCGACACTTAAATAGATGCAATATCATAGAAACAAAGGTACATGTACATTAGTGACAGGCAAACATGATAACACGTCTCATGAGCCAAATTACAATAATTCTCAGCAGTGCACCGACCCAAAGGTAGGGAGAAATACCAAATATGCCAGGCGCAGGACACCTTACAAATCGGGATGACTCAGAAGGTACATGGTAAGTGGGGCCCAGAAGTCTTTAGGATGAGAGGACTCGGGAAGGTCCTCCGCATAGGTCTCCAGTTGTTCCCGGCAATAGGTCAGATCTTGAACCCACTTTCGGACTGTAGGGAGGTTCTTACCACCCCAGCATTGTGCCACAGCTCGCTTCGCAAGTAAGGTCGCCACTGCAACCAACCGCCTGTTGCAGGGCTTCAGGGATTTCACATCTCCCAGCAGGCACACCTCAGGCACACAGCACACTTGCTCCATCACCACCTCCGACAGCACAGCCGCAACCTTAACCCAGAAGGCAGCCACCCCCGCACACTGCCATGATAGATGCAAAAAATCAGCCTCAGCATGACCACACCGGGCGCAGCAAGCATTTTCCCGCAGTCCATATTTCCTTAATTGCAGCGGTGTGTAGTACTACTGATGTAAAAACTTGAAATGAATGATGCGTAAATTACAGTTAGCGGTGAGGCGCCCCGTCAGGCCACAGCAGTACTGCCAATGATCGAGTGGCAAGGTGTGCCCCAAGGTTGTATTCCATTTAAGGTATGATGGGTGTTCGTCTAGGTCAATCTCACGTTGGGACGCTGCATACAATCTTGTGATCAACCCCTTACGTCCCTCCCCAGACAGCACTGCCTGTAGTGCACGCAATGGCCTTGGTTCTGCTGGGTAGTTGGGGTAGACTGCTCTGATCGCCTGCCGCACCCTGACATATGTAAAACACAGCATCGGGCTGGGAGTCCGGCCAGCCTGTATGTCCTGTAAGGATCGGAATTGGCCCAGCTTATATAGGTCGCCCATCTGTACAACCCCAAACCCCTGCAACGAGCGCAGGGCCAGACGCTCCTGCACCGCGGAGATATCCGGATGGGCCGCAACAGGTAATTTTGGAGCATAAAGGTAACCAAGCTGTGCTCTCTGGGCAAGGGCACGCCAGGCCCAGGCAGTACACTGCAATGGATTAATCTCTGTCCGAGGGCCCCCGTCGCCACCTGAAAGAGCAGCCGCTACAAGCGGAAGTGGGAGCACAGCATCTGCCTCTATCGCCGTGTGTGGTAAGAACCGCTGTGGATAAAACCAATAATGTACGAATTGCGCTTGGGCGCACAAATAGTATAGACGCATATCGGGTGCCTCAAAGCCACCGCGATCAAATGGTTGCACAAGTGTACGCCAGCTACATCGAGGCTTTTTCCCCCCCCAGACGAACGACAGCAGGGCAGCCTGCAGTGTTTTGAAGAGGGAGAGATTCAAGCGGATAGGAATGTTTACGAATAAGTACAGTAGTTTAGGTAAAATAGACATTTTGATCACAGCAATGCGGTCTGCAAGTGAGAGAGGTAGCCTAGCCCAGCGCACAGCCCTGTCCGTAAGGTGGGAGATGGTGCGACCATAATTCATGGATATTACCTGCTCAGGGTCCCTATGCAGCCAGATACCCAAGTATTTCACCGGGTCCTGGGTCCAGGAAAGCGGGAAATCCAATGGGATCTCGTGGGTACCAGCCGTCAGAGGGAAAACAGTTGATTTAGCCCAATTGATCCCTAAACCTGAGAAGCGCTCGAATTTCACATATTCTCTAAGCATTCCGGAGAGGTAGGTTGCGGGGTCCCGGACGTATAAAAGCATATCGTCCGCGTAAAGTGAAACTATGAGTGGGCGCTGCCGGAACCGCAGTGCCGCTGACGCATGCAACTGACGGAGCTTACAAGCAAGGGGCTCCAGAGCCAGGGCAAAGAGCATCGGCGACAAGGGGCAACCCTGCCTCGTGCCCCCGCCGATGGAAAAAGCCGACGACACCCAACCATTAACACGGACCCTGGCAGCAGGTTCGGAGTACAGCACTCTAATCCACTGGAGGAAGAATGGAGGGAAACCCATTCTCAGAAGGACTGTGAACATGTAATCCCATTCGAGGGAATCAAACGCTTTTGCTGCATCAAGCAGCACAGCAACGGCCTGAAAGTCGGACTCAAAATAGCGTAGCGAATAGTGTACGTAGATTGTGTGTTGTAGACCTGGCTGGCACGAACCCCGATTGGTCGGGAAGTACCAAGAGAGGAATCAGGGGCTGTATACGTATGGCAATCATTTTAGCTAGGATTTTAGCATCAATATTAATAATGGAGAGGGGCCTGTAGGAATCGCAGTGGTTAGGTGCTTAGTCGGGTTTCAACAACATAACCAAGAGGGCTTCCCTTAGGGATGCCGGGAGGCGACCCGCGTCGTATGCTTCCGCAAATACCGCAAGCAGTCTAGGGGCCAGTGCGTCACCGTACAACTTATAAAATTCACTCGGGAGCCCATCCAATCCCGCAGCTTTGCAGGTGGGGAGGGACAGAATAGCAAGTTTGACGTCCTCTTCATCAAAGGGCTGCGTAAGATATGCGTTCCCTATGACCCGAGGACAGCCACCCAAGAGCAATATCATCAAGATATTCATGGATCTCGTCCTGCAGCGTCTCAGTCCTGGTTGCATACAAGGTGGCATAGAAGTCTAATATGGTCCCGCTAATGTCCGCCGTGGTGTAATGAGCCTCCCCTGCCTCGTCGAGTATCTCTTGATGTAGTCCTGCCCCCGAGGATCCGCCAGCTTCTGAGCCAGAGAGCGACTGGGTCTGCCCCCCTCGCCATAGTAACGAGCCTTGCTGCGGCGAGATCTATGGGCCATCTCCTGATCGACTGTCTCGTTGTGCTCGGTAACCAAATCCCGTATTGCCGAGAGTGTTGTGGGCGAAGGGTCCAAATCGTAGGACCGTTCTAGAGCGGATATTTCTGCAGCAAATTTATGAATCCTACGCCTCAAATCCCTCAAGACGCCCGCCTGCGCCCCCATGCACACCCCCCGAATGGTCACTTTAAAAGCCTCCCAGAGGATGCCCGCACTATCGACCGAACCCTCATTTTCCCTAAAAAAGTTATGAATAGCCTCCCCAATGTCACGTTTAAAAACGGTCTGATAGCGAGGATGGCTGCAGGCGCCAGGCGAATGGAGGCCTCCGGCACGCAGGAACCTGCAGCTCCAGGAGCACAGGAGAATGGTCCGAGAGCGTCCGAGGCATATGACAAACATCCGCCACCCAGGTACACGCAGCTTCAGTGACCAACCAGAAATCAAGACGAGACCAAGTCCCATGAGCAGAGGAAACAAAAGTACTCTCACGCGCCACAGAGTGCCGCAATCGCCACACATCACACAACCGACCAGCATCCATCAGTCCCAGCAGTACTTCCGACGCCTGCTTGGGCCGCGTAGTCACACTACCCAGGCGGTCCACAGTCAGATCCAAGCACACATTAAAATCGCCGCCCCAGAGTATCTCGGCTTCCGGGAAGCTAGTAATGCGGCGCCACACATCTGAGAAGAAGGCTGGATCGTCTATATTCGGGCCATACACGTTCACCAGCAACACATTTGTTCCACCCAGTTGCCCATATAGAAGCACAATGCGGCCAGAGTCATCCGTGTCCGTGCGGATAACCGAAAAGCGGACCCCTCGTTTAATCAGTATCATTACCCCTCTTGCATAACTGGAATACGAGGACATCACGAGCACCCCCGCCCACCGATTCCCAACCTTACTTTCGGACAGTTTTGTGAGGTGAGTTTCCTGTAATAGAGCTATCTGGACATCCATTCTGTCCAGAGCAGCAAACACAGAGCGAATCTTTCTGGGGGTGTTGAGACCACGAATATTCCAGGTTATCAGTCGCACTTTACCACTCATGACATGAGAAGAATCTTTTTAAGCCTGTCAATTAGAGAATGAAAAAGGGGCCTGCCTGCTCCTGCAAGACAAAAGGTGAGTACACCAAACAACAAAACTGAAAGTGCCGGTCCCTCCTTCATATCCCACCCCCCATCCGCCAGAGTCCCCCAACTCCCCCCATCCCCCAGCCCCCCACCCACTTCAGCGTCCCCAACTTGCCAAAGCCATCCCAACTATCCACCCCCCCAACTCAAGCCCAAAAAAAACTCCGGAGAGTGTACAAGGGGTATTCCCATGGGTGCGTCAGAGTGCCACTAACCTCCTAACTAGTAGGGGCTGGCTGAGCAACACACCATATTTGCCAGGTCAAGTTACAACATAGAGTCCAGGATTAAGGAGGCACAATAGCGCAACAGCAAAAAGTCATTAAAGTGTCCACCTGCACTAGAAGGGAAAACATGAAATGCATAAAAGGCAAGCCTATATCAATGTGAAGACAAAGCTACCAGAGGAGCCAAACAGTAAGCCAAAATATCAATATGCGTCCAGTATCCCTACTGTTCTTCAGGTTCTGATAGAGTCTGGGAATCACGCCTTTTTCTCTGAAGATGTTTTGCATGCTCCATCGCCACCTTGGGGTTGGTGAAGATCTTGGAGTCCCCATCCGGACCTATCTTCAAGCGAGCTGGGTATAACATGGCATAAGGTACACCTTTGGTTTGCAAAAACGTTTTCACCACCCCAAATTCCCTACGTGCGGCCTGTACAGTTACAGTGAAATCCGGGAAGAAAGAGAGGGCATTGCCTTGATGTTGGATTGTTCCTTTATCTCTGGCCATGCGCAGGATGGCGTCTCGGTCCCTGTAATTCAGAACCCTCGCTATAACAGGGCGTGGGGGAACCCCCGGGACCGGACGAGCCGCAAGGGAGCGGTGGGCCCGCTCGACAATAAACATGGTGGAGAGTAATTCAGTACCAAAAATGTCCTTAATCAAGTTCTCAATGAAGACCTCCATTCTGCCCACATTTGTCGATTCCGGCTGCCCCGTAATTCGAATATTATTGCGGCGGGAGCGGGCCTCCAAATCTTCATTCTTGGCCTGGATAAGGGAGAGGACTTTTTCAATATTTAGTGTTTTCCCGGCCACCTCACTCAGTCCCTCCTCCGCTGCAGAAACCCGCTGCTCCACCTCTCCGACGCGGGCACCCTGCTTTTCGAGTTGCGATGACATATGGTCGAGGCGTTGGTTAACTGCAGTCATGGTGCCCTCTATAGACTGTAGACTGCGCTGCATGGCCAACAACGTTGTCTCAATTGTGGATGGACCCGCATCCTGAGCATCCGCCTTGGAGTCAGAGGCAGCTCTATGCGGGGTCTTAGTTGACTTTCGCGCCTCAAACGTGAGGCGAGGTTGTGTCTTATTGGTCCTCCCCATCTTGGCAGCAATTGAGTCACACTACTGTGAAAGCACTGGAAAGGGTGCCCCCAAATTAAAATGGGATGTGGATCTACAGGCCAACCAGATACCTCAGGGAGCTCCCACGCAGGCCACACACCCTGATATCAAGCTTCACACCGCCCCATTCCGTGCGCCCCATAGGGTATCCGCCACAAGGAAGCAGCGCAGCGAGACGTCGGGGTCCCAGGCCAGAAGGATAATGCAGAGCAGTACCTCAGGGATTAGCAGCCCAGGGCACCCCAGCAAGTGAAGGCGTGTCGCAGTGCAGGAGAGGTCCACTCCCGCGTGGAGGAGCAAGGCCGTCGCCACCCTAGGCCTGGTAGGACGCAGTGCAAGGTTAGCAGGCACAGGGTGGACGCCGACGACCCAGGGTCCAGCCCCAGTGAGTCTGAATCAGCCGGAGGGCTCAAGCCAGGTAGGTATCAGCTAGAGGTGGCCACAACAGTCCCAATCGCCATAGGGAAGGATGCAATCCAGCGTGTGTGCCAGCCAGGGACCGCGGCCCCAAGATGGCGGACCCAGAGATCCGGAGCACTCCCGCCGGGATCGGCAACCCGACCCAGACAGGCAAGACGCTGGGAGAAGAAGCAGGGCAGCAGCACCTCAGAGCCCTCCACACGGCAGCTCCCAGCACCAACAGTCTAGCCACAGCAGTACAGCAGGTATTCCACAAGGTCGCCCACCGAGCGCCCGCCCGCCCCAGTCGCAGCTCGCAGGCCGCGGCTTTTCCCCCGGCCCGTACCCGCCTCCGCAGCCACCGGCCAGGGACAAACTGCCCCCCACTCACCGCAACCAGCGCAGGCAGCACTCCGCACACCAGGGCCGTCCCGTAGTCCACCTCCGCACCGCAGGTTCCGACAGTCACAGCACTCCGCAGCAGGGCCGGAGCACCCCTCGCACCGCGTAGAGAGCAGCACACCGTCCCACAGCTGTCCGCTCTACTGTCCTCTCCCGGAACCGCCAGGCAGCGCCGTACCTCTCCCGGACTCCACAGCAATTGCTCCCGGGCCCAATCGCACCCGTGACAACAGGGAAGGCCTGCACTTAGGGTCCAGCGGCAGCCGCCATTTTGTGAAGGCGCCGCCGGGACTTTTCAGCGCGGTGTGTTTGGAGCGATCGGCGGCCCCCAGCAGCTCGAAACCGGCACAGCAAGTTCCAGGTGTCCTCACAAGCAGGGCAGCAACGTTCGGGACTCAGTTGCAGCTAATTACAGGCGGATATTAGGCGGATTGGCGCTCAGCCGGGCAGAGCCTCACTGAAGTGCGGCCATCTTGCCAGGCGCCCTCTAGCGCCCCCCGCGATTGCTAAACTTGGCATTTTTTGTATAAACGAAAGCCACAGGAAGACAAGAGGTAATCATATACAATACAATCAGTGTACATATACATCCTAAAGGAAGCATTTGTGTTAAAGAACACGTTTGTTACTGGTCTCATCAACATGCCCTCTTCCATGATTGTGACTTCTTTTATATCCCCACTTAGTCGCCTAGTGTAGCTGAGCTAAAAAAAATCAGATTTCACATTGTATGTGATCCACTGACAATCATACAAGTTATGAGGGTCTAGTTACTCTCATGTCCCTTTTAAGAAAAAATTGAAAAGAGGTTCATATCTTTTCCAATTGCATCACTTGGTCTCTAAGACCTGCAATGAAGCTTTCCATTGCATGGATATTCCACAACTTAATCCACCCTTGTGTCATTGTTGGCAGGGCAGGGGATCTCAATCTATGTGCCACCGTCAGCTTAGTTGCCAACAATAAATTTGTCAGTAATTTTCCTTTAGAACCTTCTCGTCTACTAATTCCAATAACACAGTCTAAGCTGTTGTTGGCAGTTCAGTGCTGGTGATATTCTTGATGGCCTCCAAAACCTGTTTCCAAATGGATTGTATCGACGGGAATTCCCACAAAATATGAACGTTGGTCCCTCTCGACAAACATGCCCTCCAACAGGTGTCAGGACCACCATGCATAGCCTTCTACAGGACAGAGGTTAGATACCATCTTAACATAATCTTTTATGAATTGACTTTATACTGAAGGCAGATTGAGGATTTTGCTGCTCTCTGCCATATTAAAATCCAATATGACTCAGTAAATTCTGGGTTAAGAACCTTCATCCAGCATTTAGTTTAGTTTAAGTTTGACAGTGGTATACTCATTTCTAGTGTTTTAAAGAGTCAAGACAGAGCTCAGTTAGTATCGCCATCTGTAAAGGTGTCCTAAACCCTCATTGTGTCTCTGGCTCCATTCACCTTAATCATAGTTACTCTAGCCCAGTGTAGTAGCTGGGTTAGGTGGTAAAATATTCTTAGGCCCCAACTGAAAATCATTTGGCACACCGATTGCTACCCTTTGATACACCATTCTCATATAGCTGACCCAAGCATAGTGATGCACCCTCCTCAAAACGCAGGTAACCTATTATCTAAACCTGGTGAAAAATCTGGGTTATCCACCACAAGGATCATGGGGGATGGATAAGTAGCTATTCTTCCCATCCAAACTGCCTTGTTCCAGTACATGAGAGTTGTTTATTCAGTCCCCATCAAGGGACCTAAGGCTCTATGGGCCCTGGGGGAAACCAAAACAAATGAGGCAGGAGGCTTTTGCTCATGTCCTGGTTCATTTGTTGCCATGGCTTATCAATGTCTGGGAACACCACGCCAATGCTTGGGTCAATTGTGCTGTCAGTATGTATCTTTCATTGTCCAGTATACCCATGCCTCTGTTCAGAGGGACTCTCATCAGTTGTGATTTAGCAATACACAGTAGATTTTTGTTCCATATAACGACCCACATTGTTTTCTGTACCGACTTCAGGACATCAGGTGTGATCACCACAGGCCACAACCAAAAGAGGCAGAGGAGTCATGGCACGAAGTTCCTTTTAATACAATTTATTCTTCCAACCCATGAGACTTCAAGCCTACTCCACTGATAAAGATCCTTACAATGTATCAAGCAGCAGGGGTACATTACTGTGGACTATGTCTTTATCCTGGTAGGGTTGTCTTTCTCAAATAAGCAATTCCCATTTGGGACAGTTAAGACAGATAACGCAAGGCTTTTGTCTCACTCTCTGTCTCAATTCCCACACCCATCACCTTAGATTTCGGGAGTTAACTTTGAGCCGAGCCACTTGCTGGAAGTGTTTCAACTCCAAAATTTGTGCTGGCAAAGAGGTTGAGGGGTTTGTTAAGAAGCAGAGAATATCATCTGCAAAAAGTGACATTTACATCTGCCCCATTCATGTCTCCAAACCTGTTATTTTGAGATTGTCATTATCTGTAGGTACAATGGCTCCATCGTCAGGGCAAAACAGATGGTGAAAGGGGGCATCCCTGTCGAGTACCTCTAGTCAAAATTATGGGTCCTAGACATTGGATCTCACTCGCATCATGGTGGAAGGTCCCACAAATATGGCCAATATTAGGAATCTTATTTGGAGCCCATTGTTGTTTTTATCCAATGTTTTTGTAAGAAGTTACCCATCGACTCTGTCAAATGCCATCTCTGCATCCTGCGAGAGGAGTACAATGGTATTGTTGACTTGTAATTCTATCTACTATATTAAGGGCTAACTTGATATTATCCCTGGTATGTCAGTCCAATGTTTGCCACATGTTTTTCAGCCTAGTGATCAAAATCTTTGTGAATATCTTGATATCACTATTCAAAGGGCAATTGGTCGATAATGTCTAGAGGATTGTGGGTTTTCACTCACTTGTATTGTCG
>CAWUFW010009331.1:763018-794782 GCA_963921515.1 Calotriton arnoldi | reverse complement strand
GTAGAATGCAATGCCCTCCATCCTAACACAAGATCCCACAAAGCACCACCACCCTGGGTTATGTTGTGTGAAGCACAGGGACACTCTTGGGACTCTTAGCCAAACAACTGCCAGGACAACACTCCCAGCCATCCTGTCAGCACAGCCAGCCCACCCCACAGGGAAGCAGAGTCAAAGGAAGGAAGCATGGGCATGCTGGGAAGGGGGTGGAGGCAATAGCATGATGGGAGTCGTAGTCACAGACATTGCTCAGCCTCACAACTGGCCCATCAACACCACCCTGAACCATGCTCACATCACAGGGAGTGGAGAAGGACTCACAAGATGGCTGACACTGGCTACTGCTGCGGGAGCACAAGGCCCTGCTGCCAACTGTGCACCAACAAACAGCAGGACACCTCTGACTGACATCCTGAGAGACAACTTACACTCCCTGCAATGCAAGCACGTTCCATGGTGGGATAACTGACTGGGTGGGTGGGTGGGTGGGAAGGAGGTCTGGCTGTCAACCAAACACAATCAATGCAGACCATGTTCACACCCCAGAGAATACATAGAAATGCCCAAATAATGCAGGACAATGTGCCACACCAATATCAACCCCTGACTGTGACGACTTAGGACAATACAATGTACAGGCCCGCACCCCGAGGCACAGTCACAACTGTCAGGTGTGTCAACCACTGATGCCTGCAGAAACATGACATACATTGTTTGTGTCTCCCAAAAACAGGTGATGATAGGGACACAGCAGCAGACGCTGAGGAGTCCCAGTCCCAGGCTCAAGAGGATGCCGAGCTCACTGGCGTCGTACAGCCTCTGTCCTCCTCGGACGATGAAGAACAACCTGGCACATCCGGTGCAAGTCAACATGCTGCACCAGCAGGACCACCAGCTGCAGCACCAGCAGGTCCACCAGCTGCACCCCCTGCACCCACCCCTCCAACGACTGTCACCACGAATACCATCCCTGCCGACATGGACAGAATAAGGAACAACACCAGCGCAGTGACCCTGGACCAACCTGGGGCCATGGACACCACCACCACCACCAACCCCCAAGGTGGACCAGGGTTATCTGTGCGTGCAACTGCACACACTGCACATGTCAGCAGGGGTGGTGGGAGGGGTGGGAGACAGAGGTCGCTGCTTGCAGACGTTGCTGGTGTGCATGAAGACCCACAACTGGTACGCATAGCTGATGCGTACCAGTCCAGCACCGGAGAGCTCAGCCAGGTAGTGGGGCTCCTCAGAGACATCAAACAGCAGCAGGCTGCCCATCATGCCCGCTTGGACTCCCACATGTCCCATGTGGAGTCACACATGTCACGTGTGGACTCCCACATGTCACGTGTGGACTCCCACATGACCCGCGTGGAGTCCAAGTGGGATGTACTACATGAGATGACGGCGGTGCACAGGGACATTTTACAATGCCTCCGCCAGATGAACAGCAACCAGTCCACACCTCCCTGTGTGCCAACAACATCTGGTACCGAACAAACTGCAACTGCCACAGGGAGGGAGGAGGACTCTGGCGGAGAGTCCCCTGCACCGCAGCAGCCTGCACTTGAGGGCCCCCCCAAGAAGAGGGGTCGTCCGAGGAGGGGAAAGTGAGAGGCTGATGGCCAAGCGCAACTCCCAGGAAGCCTGAACCTGTTCTGGATTTTCGCCTTTGTGCACAGACTGTTCACCCTGTTGATGGCAACACTACTCCCACACATTGCATGGGAGTACAAGTTGGAACAATGTGTCAGACAACTGTGGCCCCGATACTGGGGATCCTGTCTACCTGGACTTTCTATTCATCTAGGAACTTGGGATTGCAAGATTCATGTACAGCACAATCCATCCTATGCACTATTATCACAGATGTATCACAATAAACACAATAATACACCATACTTGCCTCTGTCGTGATTCCAACGTGGGTACTGTTATGGGGATGATGAACAACAAAATTACACTGTGTATGCGAACTGCAACAGCAAGGACAACACAGGCATGTGAGTACAGGCAACGTGACACATATGAGGGAGACACACCACCAGGGCTACACAACACATACACACCTAGGCCATCTGACTCATTGCCTACACTGATGTTGCCAGGGAAGACGGTGCAATGCACAGACACCACACCCATTCCCAGTTGTAGTCAAGTAGCCCACAGGTGCAGTAAGCAAATGGCAGTCAAATGTGTGACCACAGACAACGCACATCACTAAGTGAAGCACAGGTTTATTACACAGTAGCAACATGCCGTAACCACTACAGATGCAAGGTAACCCCACCTGGTAGCGGGCACACAGTCAACAACTGTAGACAGAAGGAAGTCCATGGGTGTGGCGCACATCACCTGTAGGGACACAACAGCTACCAGCCTGGATGTGCAATCACGTTGTCGGTGGACACAGTTGACCAAACGAATCTGAAAGTACCCTGTGAAGGACAGAAATGACACACAGTCAAAAGCAATGGAGTACAGGACAGAACAGCAAAACTCATGCACAATACATGTTACAAGATACCCACCCAGAACCAAGTTAGCATGTCAACACTGTTGGGGAGTACAGCCCACCTGTCACCACACATCGCAACACACATCCAGTCAAGTAGCCCATGGACACACTCCAACAGCACCAGAGCACCACCCACACATCATGCCAACTCACATCATTGACATGACACCTCAGGATACTCACATTCAGCTAAAGAAGTTGGTGATGAGCTGTGTGCGGACATCACCATCACCATCATCATCATCATCGTCACTGGCATCGTGGTCCAGGCCAGGATCCTCCACAGGTGGCGGATGTTGGTCATCGTCATCCTGGATGAGAGGCAACTCCTTCCGCACTGCCAGGTTGTGGAGCATGCAGCAGACGATGATAATCTTGCACACTTTCGCAGGGGCATATGGGAGGGACCCTCCGGTCTTGTCCAGGCAGCGGAAGCGGCTCTTCAGGAGACCAAAGGTCCGCTCAATCACTCTCCTGGTCCGACCATGTGCCTCATTGTAGCGCATCTGGGCAGGTGTCACAGGGTTCCTGAGGGGTGTCAGCAACCACGGCATGTTGGGGTATCCCGAGTCACCTACGGACAGACAAGTGCACATCAGCTGACTTGGAAAAGTGGGCGGAATACTACAGATCAGATCACACACAATGGCACAAAGTCAGTACACACCGACAAGCCAGGCACGCTGGTTCTGCATCTGTGCCATCAACCTGGGGATGCGACTACTCCTCATCACAAAGGCATCGTGTGCTGAACCAGGGAAACGGGCACACACGTGTGTGATGGTCATGTCTGCAAGACACACCACCAGTGCATTGACCGAGTGGTAGTGCTTGCGGTTCCTGTAGGCCTGCTCCTGGGCCTGTGGTGGTACCAAAGCCACATGTGTCCCATCAATGGAGCCAATGACATGCGGCATCCTCCCCAGGGCATAAAAGTCACTCTTCACGTCAGTGAGTCGTCGCAGTCTAGGGAAATAGATGTACCGGTTCAGGAAGAGCAACATTGCCGCCAAGAAATCGCGGAGCACACGGCTGAACATGGTCTGTGACATCCCACCAGCAGACGCCACAGTATGTTGGAAGGTACCGGTGGCAAAGAAGTGTAGGGCTGCCATCACCTTCACCTTGGGGGTCAGCGCTGTAGGATACGGCCGGCCAGGCTGCAAATGTGGGGACAACTGCACTGCAAAATCCTCAATCAGCTGCCTGGTGAAGCGGTACCGTCGGATGCTGTCCCGTTCCACCATCGTTGCCAGGTCTGGGAATGGCCGATGGACAGCAGGAGCCCTGCAGTGCAGAGGAGAAGTAAGCAAGATCGTCAGTCACCCCACATATGCGGCATTGAACACACTCAAGATCCCAACATACATCATCATGAGGCACAACTACATGAAGTGTGCAGTACCGGAACGACATGTATGGTACATACATGGCCAACATCTGTCAACACGGTCCTACAGGTGGCATCAATTTGTCCCAGGTTGGCCCATTGGATATCATGATGCTGTGTCACAGTCACCCCCCAGTGACATGTGAGGACAGATGTGCCCCAGGCACCACAGCTCAACGACAGGCACATTCCCAGGGACCCTGTAATGCCACATGGACACTGGCATCACCTGGAGTATCATGTGTACACCACAACAAAACAAACATGACCCCCACAGGTAGTGGCCACACTTGCCATGGCAGGAGAGCCATGGACGTCTGTGACACACACGCACAACATCAGAGTCCATGCACACACAACGTGGATGTGGAGACTGTCTCCCATTGTGCACATGAAATCAGAGACATTGTAAACACTACATGCACAAAGACTGTGGAGGGCCATCACTATTGTGCCACTGGGACACCCTGGCTCAAACATACCGTCCCACATGGGACTCACGGGGTATGTGACATGACATACACAAACACCACTGTGAAATGTGACCATGGCACATGCACAGATATGAACAGTTGCACATCACAGTGGTCACGTACACGTAACACCCAGGATCCTGTCCCCATTAACACGTGCACAGCCTGGGGGTGGCTGCCCACAGGTGACACCCACAGGACAACATGTACACCAACATACACACAATAGGAAATGCAGCCTTACATGCCTTATGATAAGGTTTGGACAGGCTGTCGTGATGTAGGTGTGCCCCTCACTCCCTGGGAGCTATCTGTGGCTGGCATATGTCCATCTGAGACAGGCATGCTGACATATGCCAGTCACATGTACAGTGATGCGTTGAACAGCAATGGACCGATCGGTGCCTCCGGCCGGCCCATTGCTTTCAATGTGTGCGGGTACGCGTTGTACCCCTGTGCGCGTTGTACTGCAATGGACCGATCGGTGCCTCCGGCCGGCCCATTGCATTCAATGTGTGCGGGTACGCGTTGTACCCCTGTGCGCGTTGTACCTCAATGGACCGATCGGTGCGCACCCATTGACAATGGGCTTGCCTGGCAACGGACGCGTTTTCGAATATTCGAGCGAGTCGGTTGCTGGAAAATCAGTTGGTCACCCACAACAATGTTGCAAAATCATGTATGTCATGAAGTTGAAATTTTGAAGGATGCTGTGGGCGTGTTTTGGTGCTGCTATTCCATGGATTGGCCAGATTCAGAAGATGCAAACGACTTGGACCTATCACTTTGGACACAAGGGACAGTATCTGCCTCTCCAGCACATATATATTGCTGCATGTTCCCCTGAGAGCCCACTTGCCTGCACTACATGCTCCAGGACGACATCTGCCACTGCACTGCTGCTGTCTCTGCCCCTCTGGACCCTGCAATGGCACGTACTGTGGAGAGAGCCCCAGCCTTCAGCCTTGAAGAGAACCAGGCCCTGCTGGACAGCCTACTTCCACAGTACAGCAAGCTGTATGGGACACCAGGGGAGCAGGTGAGTGTTCTGTGCACTGCCTTTCTGAATGTGCATTTTGTCTGACTAGCAAGGCTGAGAGTCAGCACACCACTGGCTAGCAGGCTCACTGAGTAGTTGTCACCCCCCATAGTGTGTAGTGACTTGCACTGGACAGGTATGGTGCAGTGACAGTGCTTCTGAACAGGGTTTTACTCCCCATGCTATGATACCATGTAGTGACTTCTGGAAAACTGTCCATGGGCAGCCGTGCACTGCCTGGGTACACCATGTGCCCCTGTGATTGCGACATGTATATGCAACTGTGTCATGCACGGATATGTTGCATGTGTAGTAATGGCCTTATCACTTTGTCATCCTGACAGGCTTCTGCCCATCGGAAGCATGAGATATGGAAGGACATCGTCCGGGCTGTCCGGTCCGTGGGGGTCTACAAGCGCCGGATCCGCAACTGCCAAAAGAGGTGGCAGGACCTTCGGGGCTGGACCCGGAGGATTGCACGGGTCCAGCTGAAGCTGTCGCCTCCTCGCAGGAGGGCGGAACACGGACCCTGACCCCCACATGCTCAGGATCCTGGCGGTGGTCTTTCCAGACCTGGATGGGCAGCTGAAGGCCAGAGAGCAGCAAGGAGGGGGTGAGTCAAAGACTGCACTGTGTACTCTGTCTAACATGTTATGTGCCCTCCTCGGGCCAGGTTGAACTGCCACAGTACAGCAGTCATGTTGTCCAGGAGCCATGTCCCTCTATTGTGCACTGCCCACTCCTCATCTGATACCCAGGTGTGGCCCTTACATGCAGGGAATTCTGTCACTTAGGACTGTGTCCTTGCAGTTTGCTTGACTCAAGGTGGGAGACAGCATCTGTTTCCCTGACTCTGTGGTGGGCATCATGGGTGGGTCCATTGCTTACACAATGCCTGTATTCTGACATGTATTCAGCGTGTTACTTTGATCTGTGGTCCAATTGCTGAGCTGATCCACCACATGTGGCTGGGGTACCTGGCACACACCCATGCTGCGGGTGGGAACAATGTTTGGGCCCCAGGAGTATGTATATGACGTGTGTCACACATACTTAGCCAGCTGCCTACAGTCCAGGGCTCATCCCTCATTCATGTGGGGCTGGACAGTCATGCCTACTCCAGGCCATACAATACACTCTGTACTCCCACTCCCGTGTATCAGAGGACACATTGTGCACAGTGATTTGACCCCTCAGGTGTCTGCCTCTGTGTCAGTGTGCTGTGGATTAGTCGCCAGGACTGCTGTGGAGTTTCTTGGTAGGGGCTCAGCATGCCACTGGAGATGTGACCATAGGAGACGATGCTTGTGTGACACATAGGTGTCTGATCAGCTGCCCATGCAGACTGGGGCATGTAAATGTGAAGTTCAGGCAGCTGTTCCCCATGCACAGCAGAGTGTGAGGGGCTCAGGTTCAGAGGGTAGTGTCACAGGTCTCCCATATGTCCAATAGGTATGACCTGGACAGATGAGGGTTAAGAGGATGTGTTGTGGGGGATGTACATGTGCACTTGTGCAGCTCCAGGACTTGCATTCCCCATGACCTACTATTGTGACACAGTGCAGAGTGTTGTTGTCTGGCTGCAAAGTCATACATCACTGAGACAGTGATGTATGACTTTGCAGTCATGCCTCCGCCATGGCATGTGTCTACTGATTGGTGATCCTGCAGGGAGTGACATGTGCTACATGCACACCATAGTGGCGCTGGCTATCAGGACATGGGTGCATCATGGTGTCTGTCGCTGGAATGCATCACATGCATTTCCTATTTGACTCTGGGCATCCCTTACATCCGTGAACCTGTACTGACTCAGTGGCAAGAGCTGTGATGTGTCCACACCGTGTCCTCTGCACTGTCCAACTACTGTGTACTTGGTGCATGTGTCAACACTGGGGTGTTGCAATCCAACAGACACCAGACAGATGGGTGCAAGGCCATGTGGGATGTGAGTGCCATGCTTGGCATCAGACTGACAATTGACTTCTCCTGTTCAATTAGGGCACTTTTAGCAATGTACAACTAATGATGCCAGGGCTTGCTCTGTAATGTGCTGTGCTCACAGTGGTGTGTGCGTTTGGTGCAGGTGACTGATGTCTGTCTGTTTCCCCATTGTTTGCAGATACATCCACGGCCACGGAAGGGGACAGCTCCACGGACCAGGAGGAGCCAGAGAGCCAGACTGGGTCAGCAGCCGAGGAGTGGTCGGAGGGACCCAGTGGCACGGAGGGCGAGGGAGCCACACCGAGGAGTCCTCAGCAGCATCCACCTCAGCTGAGGACCAGAGCAACTCGGAGGATGACTCCCTTGTGGAGGCGGGTGTCAGCAGCCACCACACCCCAGCTAGTGTTGCTGTCCCCGCCACCACCAGCACCACCACCGCCCTCCCATCGGCTCCCATTCCCCAGGTCCGTGGAGGCTCCCATGTCCGGGAGCGTGTCTCCTTTGGGCCAGGCACCGCACCCCCTGCCCCTGTGTCCCCTGCTGCCCTGAGTGAGGAGTCTGTGTACCTCCTTCGCCAGCTCCATGTAGGGCAGACAGCCATGCTGAGTGTCCTCCATGCGCACACCGCGCTGTTGACTCAGCTGGTGTCGTTCATGGAGGGCATCTCATCGGGCATGTCTGACCTACAGAGGGGCAATAGGTCCATGGACTCCTCCCTGACGGCAGCAGTGTCCCTCCTCAAACGGTCCCTCACCCCTCCTGCCTCTGCTCCATCCACACTCCCCAGCACCTTACCCATCCCAGGCACACACACACTGGCACAGGCACACACCAGCACACACACATCCAGCACACTGACACACACGCCAATGACAAAACGCACACGCACGCACATTCAGGGGACTGAAGCCAGACTCACAGGGGATGGGGCCCTGGAACACACACACGCATCCACATGCACTGCGCAGTCCTCAGTTCCCTCTCCCTCCAAAGCACCCTCCCTTGCCTCACCTGCAACCCCAAAGTCACAGCAGCTCTTCCTCTGTGACCTCGGCCTCTTCCCCACCGATGAAGCTGCTCCAGCATCCCGGGGAAGAGGAAGCCCACCCACACGGAGCAGAGTGCCCCTCGCCCCCGGACACCCTCCCCCAGGCGCAGACGGACTGAGGCCCCCACCCGCAAGTCCCCCGGAGTGCTAAGAGCAAGACCCCGCCACCACCCTGCAGCTCAGGCACAAGGTCTCCGTCCTCCATCCCTCAGGCCCCCACTGCACAGGTGCCCCCACCACACCCTGCCCCAGGTTCCCCCACCCACAGATATACCATCCCCAAGATGCTCCGGCCTTCTCCCCCTGCCACTTGCTCTCCCAGCACCACACCCCCGCTGCGCTTGTCTGTGCCACTGATGTGGTGAGGGTGTCCCCCCTCTGTCCAACCCACCTTGCCTGTTCCCCATTCTCCTCCCCTGGAGGTAGGCACTGCAGTGGAGTCCACTACCGCCCTGTCTGACTTGGGCACTGCAGTGGCGGACCTGTCCACCCCATCTGCAGGGTCCACTGCAGTTGTGCCGGCACCCACGACATCTGTGTCATGCCCCCCAGTTGTGCCGGCACACACCATGTCAGACACCTCCACTGCAGTTGTCAGTGGCTCTCCTGCACCCACCACCCCTTCCCTGACTCCCCTGGTGAGCCCTGATCCTGTCCCTGCGGTGCCTGGCCTGCCCCCCGGTTGCCCCTCCTAGTGGATTGTCCCTGGTATTGTGCAGGCATGCGTAGGGTGACATCTGCCAGTGTCACCCTGTTTGAACTTTGACAATGGACTGGCCATTGGCCTTTGCTCTTTTTCAGGACTTCGTTTGGCCTCAACACATATGCTGAATAAAGCAACTTTCTTTTCTCTAGTGCTCATGCTTCAGATGTACATGTTGTTGGTGCAGCTAACCATGCCCTTGCTGCAGTGATGGTGATATCTGGTCTCATGATTATGAAGTGTTACTGTGCAGGAACCCATGTGGTCCAGGGGAATGTGTCCTATCATGTGGTGTATCCATGTCATCAATAGCAGCATCTGAGGGTGTCATGTGTTCAGTATTTGGCAATGGGTTTCCTACTTACATTGGCAATTTCATATCTGTGGCTTCCACCCCTGCACATCTGTTGTGCCTGCCATCGTTGCATTTGTCTACTTCCCTGACCGTGTTGCCATCTCCAGTGGACATGCAGGTTTGGGCATCAATGGGGAGGGACTCATCCGTGTAGTCAGTGCAACATTGCTATACAAGTGTGTTGGATCTGTGCTGATGATTCCGTTGGCACATCCATGACCAGGCTGATGTGATGGGAGCCCTCATTTGGTGCTAATTGTTGATTGTGTGACCAAGTGCTCAGCTGACATGATGGGGCCCTACTGAGGCAACATATGGCACAGCTTTCCTCACACAGGAGTGGAGTCCCCTCATGGCAGTGTGTACACGTGTGACATTGCCTGCACCCAAGGTGTGTGTTGTATGTGCATGTCTGTGTGTTCACTTCCATTCATCTGCGCATGCTGTGATCCCTAGTGTTGTACCTGTTTGTGATGCTTGCTGACTTGAGCTATGTTCCCCCAAAGTCTTCTCCCTGTGTTCTCTGTGATGTGGGTGCATGGCACATTACTGGTCATCAGGGTGTCACCCATAGGTGTGTTTGCTGTCAGGGCTGAGTTTGTGTGCAGACGCAGATGGGTCACAGTCAGGTTTCCCCTTGGCACTTGTTGTTTGCCCCTGTCATGTGATTTCCAGTTTGTGTTATCTTTCAGTGATTGTGACATGTTGTGTGTGTGACTGCTGCCACTCCTCAGGGTCAGAGCTGCAATGTTGGAAGTTGTCTATGTGTGTTCTTTGTGGGTGACCTTGGCTTCTTCATTGGTGTGTGACTGTGGCTGGGATCCCA
This sequence comes from Calotriton arnoldi, assembly GCA_963921515.1. Classification (NCBI taxonomy): domain Eukaryota; kingdom Metazoa; phylum Chordata; class Amphibia; order Caudata; family Salamandridae; genus Calotriton; species Calotriton arnoldi. The sequence goes on along the minus strand of CAWUFW010009331.1, from coordinate 784,483 downwards.
TTGGTCGGTGTGGTATTGCCGTCATGTCCATGTACAGCGTAGTGTGCAGTGTGTCAGACATTCAGGAGTCTTGTTGAGTGTCCATGTGTGATGTGTTTCTACACCTTGGTTCCCACCCACCACCCTGGAATAGTCATGGGTGCATGTGCAATGTCACCAGTGCATGTGTACTTCACTGCTGCACATTGTTGGAGGTCGAGGGTGTGGTGTTGAGTGTGTGCAGATGAGAGTTGTTGCCCGGCTAGGCCCCTGCCTCCATGTTGGCCTTGGCTTACTGGCCATGCTGATTGATTTGTGCTTGTGTAGGTGTGATGGTAGTTTGTTGCTCAGGACACCTGACTGTGGTTCATAGTGTGAACGACATTTAGCTTTGTCATCACAGTGGTATTTTTATTCAGCCCAGGGTCACCACATTGTGGGGGCCCTGGGGGTGGTGCTGTGGTGTGTCTGTGACTTGCTGTGTCAGTTGTTGTTCCTACGTGCCTGTGTGACATGTGTGTTTTGTGCTCCCTCTCACCTGACAATGCCTGCTTGCCCACATAGGGGATTTGGATCCATGAGTTACCTTAGTGTGGCAGTGTATGCACATCTGTATGATTGGTATTCAGCTCTCCTCATGTGTTGTGTGGTTGCCTGGGGACACTGGCACCCCCACCCCTCACCTGCTGTGTATGATGACAGTGTTGGTCTGCCTGTTTGTGTTTGTGCATCTGCACCACTGCATTGGCATATCTTGGGTGTGCCATTGGCTGTATGTTGTTTGGTGTGTTTCCCCTGCTGTCCCTGGGACTCCTAGGTCATCGGTCAGCACAGTGATCATGGTTTGTGTGTCCCATTGCTGCCATGGTATGGTATCTGTTCACCTCACATCTGCTGTCTCCACAGGGTATCTGCATTTGTGTGCCCATTGGTGCAAATATGTGGTTCTGCATTCTGATGGTCACTTCTGTCATTGTGTCATTGATGACTGTTGGCGGTCTCAGCCCCCATGGGTGTTGTTTGTCTGCACATGGCCAAAGGAATGTTACATTTGCACTGCAGTATTTGGCTCCCCCAATTTATGTTGCAATGGGACACATACACTACTTTGCCACAGATGAGTTTTTGGTTCTGTGAGCAGGAATGATCCATGCAGTTTGGCAGTTGCAGCTCTTTCTTTGTCAACAATTACCTTTTGGTCACTGTGATGATGAGGGTGTAGACCCCATTGCCACAATGGTCAAAATGTGCTTCAGCTATGGACCCCACACTTGCCTTTTGGTCACTGTGATGATGGGGGTTTAGACCCCATTGCCACAATGGTCAAAATGTGCTTCAGCTATGGACCCCACACTTGCCTTTTGGTCACTGTGATGATGGGGTTTAGACCTCATTGCCACAATGGTCAAAATGTGCTTCAGCTATGGACCCCACACTTGCCTTTTGGTCACTGTGATGATGGGGGTTTAGGCCCCATTGCCACAATGGTCATGGGCTGCTTGCATTGTGGGTGCCACACACATATATGTGTGGCACATGTGATAGGGGGTCACATTGTATGTTCAAAGTCATGTTCAGTGTTGTAGGCATTTGACACAGTCTACACACGCTTGTCATGGTGTTGGGGGGATGTCTTTATCTTGCATTCCCTAGGTTGTGGTGTGCTGGTTGTGTCATGCATTGTCCATCCTATGAGTGGGGGTGGTAGTAGTGGTAGGTATCCAGCCCCCTGGCTAAGGGTGGTAGTAGTGGTAGGCATCCAGCCCCCTGGCTAAGGGTGGTAGTAGTGGTAGGCATCCTGCCACCCCTGGGTGAGGGTGGTAGTAGTGGTAGGCATCCAGCCCCCTGGGTGAGGGTGGTAGTAGTGGTGGGCATCCTGCCCCCTGGCTAAGGGTGGTAGTAGTGGTAGGCATCCAGCCCCCTGGCTAAGGGTGGTAGTAGTGGTGGGCATCCTGCCCCCTGGCTAAGGGTGGTAGTAGTGGTAGGCATCCTGCCCCCTGGCTAAGGGTGGTAGTAGTGGTAGGCATCCTGCCACCCTGGCTAAGGGTGGTAGTAGTGGTAGGCATCCTGCCACCCCTGGGTGAGGGTGGTAGTAGTGGTAGGCATCCAGCCCCCCTGGGTGAGGGTGGTAGTAGTGGTGGGCATCCTGCCCCCTGGCTAAGGGTGGTAGTAGTGGTGGGCATCCTGCCCCCTGGCTAAGGGTGGTAGTAGTGGTAGGCATCCTGCCCCCTGGCTAAGGGTGGTAGTAGTGGTAGGCATCCTGCCACCCTGGCTAAGGGTGGTAGTAGTGGTAGGCATCCTGCCACCCCTGGGTGAGGGTGGTAGTAGTGGTAGGCATCCAGCCCCCTGGGTGAGGGTGGTAGTAGTGGTGGGCATCCTGCCCCCTGGCTAAGGGTGGTAGTAGTGGTAGGCATCCAGCCCCCTGGCTAAGGGTGGTAGTAGTGGTAGGCATCCAGCCGCCCCTGGGTTGGGGTGGTAGTAGTGGTAGGCATCCTGCCCCCTGGCTAAGGGTGGTAGTAGTGGTAGGCATCCTGCCACCCTGGCTAAGGGTGGTAGTAGTGGTAGGCATCCTGCCCCCCGTGGGTGAGGGTGGTAGTAGTGGTGGGCATCCTGCCCCCTGGCTAAGGGTGGTAGTAGTGGTAGGCATCCAGCCCCCCTGGGTGAGGGTGGTAGTAGTGGTAGGCATCCTGCCCCCCTGGCTAAGGGTGGTAGTAGTGGTAGGCATCCTGCCCCCTGGCTAAGGGTGGTAGTAGTGGTAGGCATCCTGCCACCCTGGCTAAGGGTGGTAGTAGTGGTAGGCATCCTGCCCCCTGGCTAAGGGTGGTAGTAGTGGTAGGCATCCTGCCACCCTGGGTGAGGTGGTAGTAGTGGTAGGCATCCAGCCCCCTGGGTGAGGGTGGTAGTAGTGGTGGGCATCCTGCCCCCTGGCTAAGGGTGGTAGTAGTGGTAGGCATCCAGCCCCCCTGGCTAAGGGTGGTAGTAGTGGTAGGCATCCAGCCGCCCCTGGGTTGGGGTGGTAGTAGTGGTAGGCATCCTGCCCCCTGGCTAAGGGTGGTAGTAGTGGTAGGCATCCTGCCACCCTGGCTAAGGGTGGTAGTAGTGGTAGGCATCCTGCCCCCGTGGGTGAGGGTGGTAGTAGTGGTGGGCATCCTGCCCCCTGGCTAAGGGTGGTAGTAGTGGTAGGCATCCAGCCCCCCTGGGTGAGGGTGGTAGTAGTGGTAGGCATCCTGCCCCCCTGGCTAAGGGTGGTAGTAGTGGTAGGCATCCTGCCCCCTGGCTAAGGGTGGTAGTAGTGGTAGGCATCCTGCCACCCTGGCTAAGGGTGGTAGTAGTGGTAGGCATCCTGCCCCCTGGCTAAGGGTGGTAGTAGTGGTAGGCATCCTGCCACCCTGGCTAAGGGTGGTAGTAGTGGTAGGCATCCTGCCCCCCTGGGTGAGGGTGGTAGTAGTGGTAGGCATCCTGCCCCCCTGGTTGAGGGTGGTTGGCATCCAGCCCCCCTGGGTTGGGGTGGTGGCGCGCATTCAGGCCCCTGTGTGCATATGTGGCATTGGTGATGGGCATCCCGCCCCTATGGTGCTGCTGTTGCAAGTATATTCAGATTCCCAGTGTATGTGTGTGATGTGTCGTGTACGTGTTGTATGTGTTTTGTGGTTGGTGTCTGACTTACCTTCTGCGCCGTACGCGTCCGTGCCTGTTCCGGTAGTAGATGTAGAATATTGGTATGATCGGGACGAAGGGATTCATGGTTGGTTCGTGTCGTTCGTCCTTCTCGTTGCTTCGCGTCGTCCTCGTCGCTTGGCTTCGTCCTCGTCGCTTCGCTTCGTCCTCGTCGCTTCGCGTCGTCCTCGTCTGTGCTGTGTTCGTCTCGTAGCCGTGGATCGTGTTGTGGCGCGATTCGGAGCTTATGTGCGCCTCTCCCGGATGCTTTGACGTGCCGTGCGTAGCGACGGGTTCGGCGCGTACGGAAGCGCATCGTACTTGTCCGGCCGGACGGGGCTGCATTTTCCCTTCCGTGCGACTCGATTCGGCGTTTCCGGATTCGCCTCGGTCGGAGAACAGGACCTGGTTTGGGTGAGTACGGCTCGGCCGGAATTTTTGCTGTTGTGCGCATCGTACTTGCTCGTTCGGTGTGCTGTACGGATCGGTCGGGAAACTGGCTTTCGCATGGCTTTTTTCCCGACCGAATGGTATTGGGTGCGCCTCCGACCGAGATCGGAATCGGCCCCATAGTTGTAATATTACAGCTGTTGCAAACTAATATCAGTATATTTGTGACATCAGAGCCAGTGTGATGTGTTACATTGCTTTTGCTCTGACATCAAAATGCTCTATTAGTTTACAAAACCCTCTTGAACCACAATGCTTTGCTGATTTACATAATCCGGCATGCATTTCTCCCAGCAGGGACTGGAGCTCTATACAAATAAAGCATGAGCCGACTCACACTGTGCCTGCAGCTTGCTCTAACCAAAGGACTGGAATTTTCAGGTAAGATGGGATGCTCTGTGTAAATTGGCTGAACTGCTGAGGCCTCATTTAAATATGGGCGGAGGCGCCACCTCTTCCAAGACATGTCTATGATTCAGCTAGGCCTACCACACATCATCATTAGGATCGAGGGTAATTCAGCCGATTCTCCATAAATCTGGAGCCACGCACCCTCAAATATCTAAGATAGCTTAATGTCCCTCAGGTGTTGGTGTCCTTTGTACCTTCTAGATGGACCTCGCCGAACAGTAAGGCATCCCACATCGCCAACCAGAGATAGCTGGTAGATGGGGGAATCACTGTGTTTCTTCTGGCAATGTGAGTTTGAACAAATGAACCTTCTGTGAGCTCAGAGCTGGCTGACCCACCAACACCTCTGCTCTTCCTGTACTCTCACTGTGTCATAAAACCACTGCCTGAAACAACTTGGCCTCTACCTGATGGACAGATGGTAATTTCAGAGTTGTAATCTTGGTGGTGGCAGACATCACCATTTTTACTCTTCCACCAAATATAAACTGGATAGCAGGAGACAAGTTGCATTGATGTTTGATGCTCATGCACTGGTGCAGTGTGTATTGCCAAGTGAGGATGCGGGCTCCTCTCAAAGCAAATCAAACTATTAGCATCTGTTTTAAAGAGGCACTGATGTGTAAAAAACACATGCTTATTTTTCATAAACTGTAGTGTAAGTGTGGAGTGCATGTATCTATTTGTGTATGTGCATATGACAGTACATAGGGTGAACTATCCATAACTTTACCTGTTCAAGTTGTATCCATCAAAGTTTTGTGACCTCGCAGGAGTCATTTGCAAAATAGCTTGAAGGAGCCTGATGAGATAAGAATAGGTTGTTTATTCTGGATCATAAAGTGAACAAATAGAGGCACCAGGTAATGGCGGAATATTTGGCAAATATTTTATCCTCTGCATTTCTAGATGGATGAGCCTGATAAATATTAACCATGTCTAGCTTTAAGTACAGTGCACCCCAGTGCATCCCTTATCCAAAATACAAAAGGCACTGAATGCTTTTGCTTTTTAGTTAATACAAACATAAGATGTGATCGCTTCATCTACTGCCTTCTAGTTGTCAGAATATGTTCAGATTCTCTTTGTATCATTTGAGAAAGGAAAAGAACAACAAATCATTGCTTAGTCCTTAAATTACTTTATTTAAGGCATTTACATGAAGTCCACTTCACAGCATGGAATAAAAGATCCAAACTATGACTTTTCCACACTGATTTGCAGTAAGGTATAGTGTTGGTACCTCTCTTTTTAGGTCTGTCTATATCAGAGGTCTTCAAACTGAGGGGTGTGTCCCCATGGGGATCCCTGGATGTGTTCCCAGGGGGGCCAAATTAGTCTGCAATTACTTGTAAATGAAGACAGCCTGGGAGAGCAGCCGGCGTGTTTCAAGGCCATCTTCACTTACATACAGCAGTGAAAGGCATCAAAAGAGTGTGGGAAATGTACTACTGAGCGCCATGGGACAGTGTCAAAGAGTGTGGAGACAGGGTCAAAGACATGGCTAAACAAAAACAAAATATTCTGCATTTATTGTTTTTTTCACTTTCAGGTAACTGCATATAAAATAACACTCACACACCTCAAATGAAAAATAAATGCAAGTTAAACTAATGAATGGGAAATATACTCTTTTACATAATGAAACCTCAGTTGGCTAATGTGATCACTGCAGATGTCTGAATGTGTGCCCAGAGAGTCACAGAATTAAATCTTGATTGGTACATTGAAGAATGGTGACTTATTTATAGTGCTACAAGGTCCCAGCTCATTATTTTAAAATTGTAATGCACGGTATAAAACAATCTGCAACAAAATAGTGTTTAGGATTAGACAAGTGCTTTTAAAAATATAAATTTTAATAATAAGCAATCAGACTTTATCTAGTGCATATATTTTTATATGGGCCTATTGAAATGGCACTTGTTTTAATAGACTCATATTACATCTCAAAAAGAATAAATATTTGCCACTATGAAGCTTCAAGTGACTCCATTAATTAAAACTGTACTGGCGTCAAAGCAGCTTTTATATTTGGCGATTAACTAACTGCACACATTTACAATTCTTCCAGGTAGCAGGCATCCTCATGAGAAGGCATGTTTCTTCTTTAGTTCGCTATCCCTCTATCTGCTGGCCACTGGACTTCAGTTATGGTTGTATTACTATGAAAAGGGATGTGTGGTTGCATATTCCTTGCGAGCATTAACCATTGTTGCACACGGAACAGGGCCCAAGCAACATGGGTGGGGGAGGGCTAGATGAGTTTTATTTATTTTTTTATTTGCACAAAGAGGCAGAAAAGCCTGCTTTGGGCATCTGGCCTAGAAGTGAGGTCCACGGGGAGTGGGCAGAATAGGCAGCCTTCTTCGCAGAGCTGTGGTAGTATTTTCGTATTGCAGAATTATGTCTGTTTTATTCTCCTTCTCTGCTTGTAGCAGATGCCCATGCTTGCTGTCCCAGTGTTGCTTTGGGCCTCAGAGCAACCCTGGGACATGGGAGGGGAGAAATTAAGCAGAGGAGATGCCTTGATTTGGCCATCAGAGTGAATGGGAGGAAGATGATATTGTGAGATAGGAGCCCATGTTTTTAACAAAGGGCAGATGAGACATCTTGCTTCGCAAGGCAGTAGCTATCAGTAGTGAAACAGGTGCGGTGGCACTGGTGCCCAGGGGCCTGAGGGGCCCACTTCATCACAATTATGAATGTTTTACTTTTAAAAAGGGGGCAGGGCGCTTGTTTTCCTTGCTAGCATTATGGCAGAGAGCACTCTTGCTGCAAAAAGGGGGCAACATGTGGGAGGTAATTTATTTCAGAAAGGGACAGGGAGCTTATTTCAAGATCGAAGTAATGGTCAGGCAGGGGAGGGAAGGAAAGAAAGAAGAGGAGATAGCCTGCTTCTCGGGGCTTCAGCCATCATTAGTACAGCAGCTGCACTACAATTATGGGGAGTCGTGTTTTTGGGCAATTCTGTTTTTGTTTGATGCCATTGCTCTTTTATAAGTCCCACATTTAGTGTGGATTACGAGCTGCAGAAAAGCACCCCCGAAACAATCTGATAATCCCCGCCCACTGCAATCAGCCCTCCAGCTTCGCTCCCCAAATCCTTGCCATAAATTTTTGGAAGGGGGGGCCCAACTTAAAAACACTTTGGTTAGGGGGGCTCAGAGCAAAATAGTTTGAAGACCTATGATCTGTATACTGCTTTGGCAGATTGCCATGGCATCTGTCATGACATTTCTAAAAATATAACGTAGCTATAAATCGAGAGGGCATTATAGGAATATTTTCCTCATTTGCTGCCATGCTAATGTGTTAAGAGTCTTATTCTGCCTCCAAAGGAGCTCTTCTGTTACATTGTATGAAGTGCATTTATTTCTCTAGCAGTAGCAGATGTCAGGGACTACTAGGTGTACTGAGAAAACCACCATGAAGCAAATGCTCCCCCCACTAAAACAAACCAACACATTACACAAAATAAACAAATGCTTACTTGAAATGTGATACACATAAGTATGTCAATGCACAATAGTGTTTGTCGTGTTATTTTTTAAGAAAAAACACTTTTTTGAAAGAAAACTTAATACATTTAAAAAAAATGGCCTGACAATTATTATAGTGTATTTGTATACTTATTTAGATGATGCTTCAAGTAAGTGTTTTGTTTTTTATGCATATTGTGCTGATTTGTTGGGGATAGTTGCTGTTCCAATATGGTTTCCTTCACCCTGGGCATGCTTCTATATACACTGCCATATTTCATTCACAGCATGCTTCTACAAGAACTGCTCCTTTTAAGATGACATCATCAAGTAAAAGGATGGCGATCTAGGAATAGCAAATTGCAAATAGTCTTTGGGCAAGATTTGAAGTTCACTGCAACAGGACTGCCCCCAAAGCACTGACACATATATACTTAGGTATTTCAATCAAGGGTTGAATCATTCAACATTTATAACATGCTGTCTTCATGCATTTTAAAAATACCTGCAATAAAGATACGTCCTGCAATGAACTTGTATTTATTTCAAAGCAGCTTTTTTAAAGTAAAACAATGAATCTGACTTTGAAATTCCATGATATGTTTAAACTGCATTCTTGTAGTCTTTGGTTGTCCATAATAGTTTCTGAAGATCTGCAGCCTCTGTGGTGCTGTTGCAATGACTTGTAAGAGGAAGATGACGAGGAGAGCATCATCACTATACATGATAGGCAAAGTACGGCCCCGGGGCCGCTTGTGGCCCTTTTGACCTTTACATGCAGGCCCCCTGGTAAACAGTAGCACGAGCTGCTGTTTACTTGCTGAGCATTAATATTCAGAAAAAATGTTAAATAAACGGGAAAGCATTTATCTGCAGGTCAAATGAAGTAACTACTGTGGTGTCCTGCACCCCTTACCTTTTGTTAACCTGCAAATAAATGCTTGCCCGTTTATTTAACATTTGTTTAGACCTCCTTATACAATCCCTGACTCATGCAGGACCCCTTAACGCCACAGTGTGGGCGTCGGTCACACAATAGACCATTCGTTGTGGCCCCTCGGCAGATGTTTAGAGTACCCATGCTTTAGTTCAAGCATGGCAGAGTGTCTGTCAGAAGTGCCATTTCATGCTTTACACTAGGACGTTCACCACGGGCTCTCTGTGCACTGCATAGCCCTATCTCTTCCTTTTCACAAGAAAGTGGTAGTGCAGGGCTGCAAGGGGCAGCGGTATTTTTGTGCAGCCGTTTGTTTTTGTTGGAACAGATCTCTTCGAGTGCCACTAGGACTGGCAACATTGCAAAAGGGGTGATACCCTGTTCACTGCTGACGGCTTATGATATCTTTCCACTGCACTTTTTGTTTATTTAATCAAAATCCAGTTGCTGGCTATTGATTTAGTGCAAATGCTTGAAACACATTCTCCTATTTGGCAAATGTGTGTTAAATTCTGGCTGGACCATTCAAATGAGAGCAAGGTCTCTGGTCAGAGTTACATTGTAAAGGTACACTCAACACTTCAACCACAACAGTGAGGTCCAGAGAGGCAAAGCTGTCCATCATTTCTTAGCTTTCACTAGCCCAGTTCAGTATTTCTTTAATCCCTCACACAGACCCAGTGATGGACCAGCTTTGGCATTTTGTATTTTTGAAGACTTTGGGGCAGATTGACAAAAACATTTATGAGTATGGGAAGTAGTACTACGGGAGTACACTTTTAGGTACTCATATAAGCCTTGCGAATCATTCAACTCCTTATTAGTAAGAGGGCACAGTCCTTGCTATTTGTGAACATATCAGTTTTATTCCCATGTGTGAGGTTTTGAGGCTATAATACAAATGCCCAGTGGGGGCTCTTCCGCTAAGGCGGAGGAGCGCGCCCCACTGCGTTGCAGCAGCGAAGGAAAGGAAAAATAAAAGGATAATAACTAGATGTTATTATCATTTTATTTGTTCCTGCTGTGGCAGCATGGGGGCGGAGCGGGCTGCTCTGCTTTCAGAGCGGGCAGGAGTGGTGGGCACACTGAAGTGTGCATGGTGTTTTGGCCGGCTGCTCGGGCCATCCAAACAGTCATGCGCACTTAGTATGTTCTCCACGCAGGCTGCATTACAGCCTGAGTGGAGAACATGCCCAGGCTCTCATTCCCTGGTTGAGTGCCAATTCATGGTGCTCAGACCAATCACAATGCTGCATTGCAGTGTTGTGATTGGCTCAGGGGAGCCTGGCTGCTTCCTGTTCGCCCGACGGAGGAAAGACGACGTGGGACAGAGCGGCGAGGAGGTAAGTGTATTTTTCTTTTTTTACACCCACCTTACTCGCCACCCCAGATTCGTGCCAGCTGCCACTGCAAATGCCTTTAAGAGTATGTAAAATAGTACTACAGTAGAATTACTTAACATACTCCAAAATGCCTTTATGAATAGGCCCCTATATTTAGAATTGTGATTATTGCAAGTGCCTGCTATTGCAATTGAAATACTGTAGTAGTTTAAATCACCACTGTGGGATTCCGGACATTTACTCAACTCACTCATCGAGCAGTCAAATCATGCACCCACTTATTGCACCATTCATCCGTGTTCTGATGTACTAAACATTCATTCAGTGAAAAGGGTCGTAATTTTACCAAATGCATTCATATTTTGCGAATCGACTTATGTAGTAATAGGTCAGTTCACAAAACACCAAATCGGAGTGTGTTGTAATTTGACCTACCTCACGAATAATAATGAGATAGGTCGCAAATTGCGGCCCACTACAATTTGCTGCCATCACAGGGATGTTGGCCTGTTGATGTCAGCAGACCACCATGTCTGCGATTGCTTTCTAATAAGGCAATGATTGTTTTTAATGCAGCTCATTTTCCTTAAAAGAAAAAGGGATGCCTTAAAAAAAATTAAAAGTTTCACAAACTTGTTTTTGAGAGGAAGCAGTGGTCCGGACTGGCCGTAGCGGGCACCGGGCATTCCCCCGGTGGGCTGCCAGGGTGGGGGCCGGTTTTGGGCCCCTGGGGGGCTGTTTTTGTTACCGGGGGCCTGCAATATCGGCCCCCTGTAACAAAATCGGCCGAAACCGGTCCTAGAAAACGGCTCGGCCGCACTCCCCTGCCCCCCAGGGGGGCTGGGCGAGCAGTTTGCCAGGGCCGGTTTCAGTTCCCAGTCCGGCCCTGCCCATGGACCATTTTGCCTATTCCGAGAAAAAAATTTTTTCCCAACATTGGCGAAGAGGAGGGGGTCCCTTACAGATCCCTTTCCGTTTAAGGATGGGTCCTTTGAAGTGTCTGTAAAATATTAATGTTTTGCGACTGGATTTCCATAAGAAAATGGTATTTGGAAGGGACACCCTAAACACAACCCTTCCAAATACCGATTTAGTATGGTTTCCTAAACCCATTTAACGATTCCGAAAATGTTTTTTGAATTGTTAAATGTGCTTAGTACATTTGGAAAAGGGTTTTAGCGTTCACAAACCCTCTGATTTACTGAATCAGAAGGTTTACGAACGCTAAAACTCTTTGCATTGCTGGCTTATAGTGCTCATAAAGAACATCTAAATTATGTGATGGCTTAAAAAGAGTATTATCCTTTCAAAAATATTTTTGGGGGTTTCCAACAGTCTTTTAATATTAACAAACAATACTAAATGGCCTGTGCTTGGGGTTCGGGTTGCGAATAGAGAAAGTTTTTTTAGACCAGGGGTCCCTCTCCAGGTTTTCATGCTATCCATCTAAAATAAATTGACATATAATGAACATATTTATAAAAATTAGTGGTTAACCAGAACATTTTACAAGAATCAGATCCTTCAGGAACTACATTGGATATAATATTTCTCCTTTTATCTGTTATTCTGTTGATAGGGCAATCTTACACCAGTGCTTCATCCAAAATTTTACCACAAAGAGTGTGAGTTCAGACATAAATCAAGCGTGCAGCATCTTGCGTGGCCATACTTTTACCAGTGTCGATCCGCAATGCAAGCCGAGGTAACGTGCAACTAACGTGGGGTGCATAGTCCTGTGTGTGCAGGAGCGATAATTTGTTTTTTGTAATATACATAGCTTTGAGTTCACTGCCTCTTTCCCTGGTGCGTGCTGGTGAAGTCCTTCAGGAGATCCATTTATTGCCTGCCCTGTCTTTCTTCAGATAGCAATGGACGCTTGCTTGCACAGACAGAACTCTAATGTACTCTAACATATTTAGTATCAATTAGAATTCTATTGGTGCACAAGATTTAACAGAAAACAGTAAAAATACTAGAGTAGACTTACAGCCATTTCAGAATGTGCAGAATATGCTTTTCCTCTCTTCTTTCCCTGTGGTGTTTTCTGCTATTTATTTATTTATTCATTAATTTATGTATGCAATAATTAATTAATTAATTTATTTATTTATGTGTTTTGTAACACTGTAATGTAGAAATAATTCAGCAGAGCTTAAAGAGCACAAGGAGGTATCGCCTGTGGTGGTAGTGAGTTATCGGCCTTAGGGCACCAACCATACCGAAATGGTGGCAAGAGTCCAGGAGCACTGGCTTATGGCACTCCCGCACCTACAAAGAGACTGCATGGTACTATCTTCATTGCTAGTGTTACCTATGTGCACTGAGCTTGTCAATATCCATTCCGCACTGCTTCTGCAACCTTCTGTAGGGCTAAGGAAGTGATGAAAGTGTTACTATATCACCAAACATAAGAATATCTTTGGTATGATCTTACTGATGTGGTGAGACTGGTGGGCAATCGCTTGGTTTTAAGACAGTGGTCAATATTTGTGAGTCTTTTCTGCCCTGAGGGGCTGTTACCTATGGCCAAAGCATACTGCATATACTGCATGGTGCTCTGTCAGCGTGGAGTGGTACACACATAATAGGGAACTTCATGTACCGCAGAAGCATATATAGACAAATAGACTATTTCCTCTACTGGAGATAATGCCTGATGATGTTACAGCAGAATCTGACATCACTGGAATTCTCTGGTTAGTGTCATTAGTGGTAGAAATCTCTGTGTAATTCTATGTGACTTATTACAATCATACTATTAAAAGTAAATTCATTTTAAAGAACAATAAACATAGAAGTAATACAAAAATCAGTAATGCAGTTGAAAGCTAAGAATACAAATAAGGATATTTTCTAATCACCAAAAGAAAAAAAGATCTCTTACGATGAGCGTTGTGCATGGTAGACTCACCGTCAAGTAACAACCTGTATTTTAAGGTTGTTGAGTAAGAAGCATAGTTTGAAAGACAAGACTGGATTTTCTTTTTGGGTCTCCTTGGATCTTAAACCAACTCATAGCCAGCCAGAGGTTGTTGCCGCTGCCAACTGGGTATTATCTCACCTTTTCCATCGTGCACCTATTATTATCTCATCTGGTTCTGGACCACAGCTCGCCTAATTCAGTCACGTGGAAGATGAGTAACTCACGCGCATCTGCCTGTTCTTGTCTCCTAGACAACACCCGTGGCGTTCTTGGCAGGCCTGCTCCATCCTGAAGTTTTCATCAAAGTGCATCACGGACATAGAAAACAGCATGCGCAGGAATGTTGCTTTTTGGTAGGAAGCTCGAGAGCCAGTCTTGTTATATCCCATGAGCCCTAAAATAAATGAAATGAAAAGTATCTGGTGCATATGATAAAAGCACAGCTGACCTAGGCAGGCTGTCTCAATCACAAACAATGTCCAGTACAGCAGGTCCCTTAAATGGACACCCAGAGCCACTCATGATGGTTTAACAGCAAGAGTTTCTGCTCAATGAGTGTGAGGAGGAGTTCTGATGCAGTATGGAAGCTTTAATATCGACATGCACTTGTAAGTAGATGTGGAGTTAAGAGTAATATATCTACCCATACATGATGTATATATATGTTACCTTGACAATATGCTGGTGGGGATATTGTGGAGCTGATATACATGCAGGTCAATATTATGAATCTTGAGATTCAGACACACCACTGCTCAGGGTAAGGCTGCACACCTCATGTGGAATGCACACGCTGCTCAAAGAGAGAGCTATAAAGAATGCTGTGCACCTGCAGCCATCCTATGCATTGGTCATATTGAGTCCTAACAGAGTGAAAATTAGTCTTGTGTGAGTTTATTTTGTGTGCATCTATTGAATTGACCATTTGACAATATTCTTTAATATATATCAACATTTTATATAGCACCAACATGGCAGAGGCTGGCCACTTAGTAGTGCCATACATCAGCAAGAGAGGTAATTTAATAGTTGAAACACACTAATTGTGTGATAAATCTAGAGAAGTACAATTAGTTGGACAGTTGTTGATGACACACTCTCGACATCCCTAAAGAATTTGTGTGGATGCTATCGTTAAAGGGGTACCAGTAGTGAGTGCATGGTGTGGCCTCTGACAATGAGCGAACTAGTTCCTTCCAATCACTTACAGCAACATCTAGCCACCTGGCATTGCTCTTTTTCTTGGGGTCTAGGATCGCAGTGAGTGATTGGTTGAACTGTTTTCCTTCAGCGTGTTCTTAAATAGCTAGGAGGCTGGGGAGGTTGTATGTCCCCCTGTCCGTAGCTTTTAGAACCATGCCACCAGGGATCAGACCCCATATTTCGGCATTTTATATTATGAAGGGAGCAGAGCGAAAGAAGATGTTCCTCATACAGCTTCACCCACACCCGTCATTATAGTCCAAGATCAAATGAAACAGCACATAATATAAAGTTCTCTATATCATGTCTAGTTTTATAGTTAATCGTTTGAAACAGCAGTTCACGAAGATACAAAAATGTATAGATGTGCTACTTTAAACATATTGTATTGTATTATTTGTATAACGCTTATTATCCCTATGTGGGAAGTTGAAGTGCCTTTCCACACAGGTGGTAAGCTATACTGTGTAGGGTGTGTAGTGGGAAAGTTGTTGTTTTTATTTTGAGCCTATGCAGTAAGTGTTTCATAAAGTGTATGATGACTACCAAGGTGCAGCTATCATGCTATAGGTATGGGAGGGATAGATACATAAATTATAATTCTAATAAGGAATAGCAATCTTATCCTCAGGGGTAGCAGGATGCTGTGTGCCTGTGCGCCAAAAGAGAGGTGAGGGGAGGTGTGTGAGAGGGTTCAGTAACTCATATGGCGACATGTTCTGCAGAGATGATTTTGAATGAGTAAAAGGACACAAATAGGAATTGGTGACATAAGCAGAAGCCATGCATCATTTGAATTTATATTTTATTTATTTATTGTTGGAAATGATCATCTTCTGCATTGCATTCCTCCACATTTTTTGCCTTCTTTTGCTGAACCCGTTTTTATTGCCCTTAGATCTATCCAGTGGCAGCCGGCACGGCTCGCAGGTAGCATGGCGGGCGGGCGGGTGTGTTCACGCGGGGCACAATAAAAAATAAAAATAAAAAACACACGTACCTTGCCGCCGGGTCCCGCGTCTCCGCTCCTGCTCTCCTCCATCTCGGACTCCAGGAAGCACAGCCAAACTCCCCTGACCAATCACAATGTAGCATTGTGATTGGTAAGCACCCAGGCTCCCCTGACCAATCACAACGCTGAAATGCAACATTGTGATTGGTCTGAGCGCCAAGGTTCAGCGCTCAGCCAAGGACGGGGGCCTGCGCATGTTCTCCTTGCAGGCTGTAATCCAGCCTGCATGGAGAACACATAAAGTGCGCATGACTGTTTTGGGTGGCCCGAGAGGGCCGACCAAACAGTCATTGCGCACTTAAGAGGGTTCTACCACTCCTCCCCTGCTTTGCAGCCCTGCCTGCCCTGTCACACAAAGCTGCCACAGCAGGAGGACAAAATAAAATGATAATAACATTACGTTATTATCATTTATTTTTCCCTTTTTTTACTGCTTCAAGGCAGAGGGGCAACGCTCCTCCGCCTTAGCAGAGGAGCCGCCACTGGAATATGCACACTTTACTCCTGCTAACCAGTGGTAACGTGCTTGTGCTCTTCCTCCTAAACATGGTAAAATTGGCATATACCCAAATGGCACATTTAATTTACTCTGATTCCGTTGTCTGTGATACCACATGTACACAGGGCCTGTAAATTAAATGCTACTAGTAGCCATACAAAGCATGTCTCCAGGCCTACCAATGCGGCCCAGGTGTGCAGTTTTAAACTGCCATTTTGTCCTGGCAACATAATCATGGTATTTAAAAAGTAGGACATGTATACTTTATGTTTTACATGTACTGCCAGTGAAAAACCTACAAAGTAATTTTTCACTGTGGCAAGGCTGGCTCTCGCATAGGTCAACACTGGTTTATACTATTACTTTTAATAAGTGCTAAATTTGGAAGTAGCTAGAAACATGGTTCAATGACTCATTTTACTAGTAATTTAAAACCTAAAACCAAAAGGTTTTCCTGTCAGTGCCCAGCTGTCACCTGTTCCCTCATGGCTCTCCTGTGGTGAGATGTATATTGCTCCCAGACAGTGGACAAAGGGCCCTAGGAGTGTGGAGCTGTGACTAGCCCCTTTCTAAGCTTCAAAAGATGCTTACCTTGTCATAGGCAGATGAAGCTCGCACCAAGGCCTGCCTCTCCTTTGTCCCTCTAGTCAGCCTGACACCAAACCCAGTGGGGGTAGAAGAACTGACCTGGATTGGTTTAGGGAGTGGACAAAGGCTTGCCCTCCATCCATAGGCTGGCACTGGGTATAAACATGGACCCCAAAGATCTCTTTTCAGAACATTAAGGGGCCTATGAAGAATCAGAAGGGCTGCTCGGCTGTCTCAGGAACCTGAAGGAATACTGGACCTGCTTGCCTTGAACCCAGGACCACAGAAGTGACTACAATGTCAGATGGCTGACCTCCTGTTTGAGCTACGGGGATCCAACAAATTTCAAGAGGCCCTTTCTCTACAACTACTAAGCAGACCAATATCAACTGGATCTACCTTGGACCCTGCTGCTTGTCACTGTTGGAGTGAGTCCTAACCTCCAAAAGTTGGTGGCCCCCAGATCCTTGACTCTTGGCTGGTGCTAGAGTGGTCTCTACCTATTTCCAAGCTGCAAGATCTGGAACTTAGAAACATTTTGCCAACTTTCTGCCTAGAGAACCATCAGAGAGTGGGACCCTGTTAAGCCACAGCCGTAAACGCCCAATTGTCAGTCGGCCTCAGCTTCCTGATTTGCCCCACTGAGGGAGATTTCTAAATGTAAACATAGAGGGCTTCATCGAGACTGATGCCAAGCAGCGACCAGTCAATGTTGAGGCTTCTTTGGGCGCAGACTTTAGACTTTGCTGCCTTCGTCGATGAGCACACCGGGACCCTGCTCTTCTGCAGCCTGCCGTCGTAGAGCCCTACTTCGGATTCAGCTTGCTGCTTGCCCAGCCAACGATTCATTGACAACTACTTTTTCTCCATAAAGGTTTGGCACTCAGAAGGTAAACTTTACAGTGGGACAAACTTGGTCCCTGTGTCCGACCCATTGTCCATCATGGCCAGCCTTAACTTTTTACTTTGACCCAGTATAGCACGACCAGATAACCTCGGTTGGCGCTTTGTGCTTTTTGGCACAATTTTGAATTCAAACATTTAAAATCCATATCTCCAGTTCGACTGATTGCATTTTTGTCATTTTGGTGTCATTTTACTTATTACTATTTACTCTATTTGTCTAAATTGGTTTTTTTCTTTTGTTGTGTTTTACCTTTATTACTGTTTCAATGCTGCATAAATAAATTACACATTGCCTCTAAGTTAAGCCTGACTGCTTTGTGCCAAGCAACCAGAGAGATAAGAACAGGTTTATTTAGTAACTTTAGTGGTTATGATTATTTCAGGTGGGCTCTCACCCCCTCAACTAATACTCCTATTTATTTATTGTCAAATAAAAAGTCACTATCTGAAAGATGTGAATTTTTGTGCAGTTGGCATACCCTTGCAGTACATTTGATGCTTCTGTAACACTTATGCCAATGGACCCATCCCTTTTTTTAACAACAGGTGTACCCCTGTAGTCTCTAAGTTAGGATAATGTCATTCACAAATTATATTGCCTCTTTCCAGTTAATCAGTGACGGCATACCTACTGATGTGATATCAAGGAGTGATCATAGAGATATGACAGTGACATCAAATGTACAAGAAAGTGACATCATAGAAGAAAACTATTATCAGTTAAATACAGATGTGTCTCTAGTCTATGGAAGAAATGTAATTCTCTTACTGTTTTAAAGAACAATTTGTCAGCGGAAGCCGTTGTGGAAATCTAAATAAACAAAGCCACCTTAGGTTACAAAACCAAATCTATGCCTAACATTGCCTAGAATAGAAAGGAAATGAAAAGTACTACCAGATCTTTTGTGGATGGTCCATTCCCCACATAGTAACACTGTACAGGTCTAGTTGCATGTGTTACAGTCTCTTAGCAAATGGAAATATCCAGCTATAAAGTACCCTATGAATTCCTAGACGTGAGGTTTCACAGTGGTGCTAGGAAGTAATGATTTGAGTCCCTTGAAGAATTTAGTGTCTTGGAATGGCAAATGGGTGAATGAGTTGCTCTCTCTAGTAGGGGTGTAAGGAAGGACATTTTGTTGCAATTCAGCTGGACATTAGCTAAAACTCAGTTATGTGGCTTTGGCTGAAATCATTTTATGGACCTTTCAGAAGCAGAACAGTTAAACACTGATGTTCATCAAATTTCCTTTTCGCATATCAACATCACTTCAGTTCAGACTCTTTGGTTTTACAACTTGAAATCAAATTAATTTGCTGAAGTTGTGTGGTGCTTCTGAAAATCATAGAGATAAAATAAACATGATAACCCAAATTATGGGGTTGCCATTTTTTTGTTTTGTCAGCTATTGGAATTTTACGTGTTAGAAAAATACTGTACATTCAGTTTTGGCCACTGAGGAATATTCGAAAAATACTAAAAATTTTGCTCACCATACCCATAATTTTAAGCTCACATTATACAAGAACCAATATTTCTGCTTAATAAATTTATTATTTGTCCAATGCACACTCTTTTGGGACTGGCTGGCTTTGCAATTCGAGTTTAATGACAATTTAGTATTAATATTGATGCATAAATCAATTTAGATGGTCTTGTATGAAGAAAATGAACAGAACAGGCACTGGATTTATAAAATGTTTGGGTGTTTGTCTAGGTTTTATAGTTTAAAGCAGTGTGATGTATAATATTGGTTGGAGGAGATAAAACATCTCTATGGTAGAGTAACACAGTCATAGACCTAATCCTGCATCAGGGCTCCATCACATGTCTCTGTTGCTGTTTGATGAGTGAAGAAGGTTTGAAACTATCCAATGTCAGGATCAGGCCTGAGCTCTGAACGACAGCTGTACGATTCTAAACACTCAATAAAGGAGGGCACTTTCCTCATAGAAGCCAAAGAAAGAGTTAAGACGGCCTCAGTGGCAAAGGTAGGGTGGCACCCACAGTGAGTCGCAATGACACATGCCTGTATTTTTTACATATTGGACGGTTCACAGGTGCAGTGGCGGCTTCTCCGCTTAGGCAGAGGAACGTCACCCCACTGCTTTTCAGCAGTGTAAGGAAAAATAAAATGATAGTTATTATCACTTTATTTTTTCCTGTTGCAGACGCGGCAGCTTTGTGAGGCAGGGCAGGGCTGCTCTGCTGACAGAGCAGAGGAGGGGAGCAGTGATTTTCACTCCCTAAGCACGCATGAATGTTTGGCCGGCCGTCTCAGGCCGGCCAAACTTTCATGCACACTTAGCATGTTCTCCACCCAGGCTGCATTACAGCCTGGGTGGAGAACATTCCCAGTGTCCCAGTCCCCCTCTGAGCGCCGAACCACGGCTCTCAGACCAATCACAATGCTTCATTGCAGGGTTGTGATTGGCTCAGGGGAGCCTGGGTGCTTCCTGGGGGCTACCTGTTCTGTGTTCCGGCCAGTGGGACGAGGAGGAGAGACGCTACGAGGAGGTAAGTTTAATTTAATTTTGTATTTACCCCCTTCCTGCCAGCCTCCCCGCCCTGCCACCCCCGATCCATGCTGGCTGCCACTGCACTGGTGTTGCATTACAGAAACTCCAGTGCTACTGAACATATTTCAATAGCATAATCCTTTACAGAGCGATAGAGTCACAGTGAATTTGGGCCCAAAGTGCATCAATCACTATCTGAGTGGGTCATTGGATGGAAAATGAAAGCAAACGTTGCATGCTACAACACAAAGTAAGAAAATTGGCCAAAACTGCTAAGAAGAATATACACAAAACGACTCCAACAGCGCAATAGTGCCAACATGAATAACCATAGTAACAACTTTAACATCTGCATACTTCATAAGTCTCACGAAAATATTCCTTTGCTTTATTTGGCTGTGATCCAAAAAGTTTGAGATCCATTTGTACTGCAGGTGGGGGTGGAACAACGAATCACAAGGGCGACTAGCCAGCTGCGAAGGAAGCCAGAGTGTTGCATTAACAGACAATATAATAGGGAATGCTGGTCTGCGGTTCTTTCTGTTTCCTATTAACACATTTAAAGTCAGACTTGAGCTGTGCGCGCTATCCTCTGGAGAGAGATTGGCTGCTCTTTAATGGACCGTGGGGTGGAAGGGTACATGGGAAACTGTCAAATGGTTGAACTTCCACGTAGGAATGGGACAGTGTAAAAATGAAATCTAAGCACTGTAGCAGTTAAAGGTACCCAGCCCACAGCTCAATGCTTTAAAGTAGATGAGATGGAAGAGACAGGTGTAGGCTAGACCAGTTCTTTGTGTGTGCTTACCCTCCATTGTCTGCAAAATGTCGAATTTGTGGAATTTTACATTTTTCCATTGGATACCACTTGCACTACCAGCCAAGTCAGTTGATTACGTGACAGAAAGTAAAAAAATTAAAACCACAAACCAAATAAGACATATGCGACTGCAGCTTCAGGTCAAGCCTTTTGTGGTTTTTTTAAGTCTTTTAACACCAAGTGTGTTGGTCAAAGCTCGGGTTAGGATCTCTACACTCAATTAAGGACAAGTGCAACAAGAATAATGTAGACGTATCTTTCGCTATGCCCCACCATGTGCACCCACCAGATTTAATATTTGTATGTCGTTGAATAAATGTTGTTATATAATACATCCAAATGGTGTTTACTTTCTCAGGCTTTCAAGTTTAGTGGTTGTTGGCTGAGCAAGGATTCCTCTAGCCTACGATCCAATGGTGGCACACACAAACCTGCAATAGTGTGGTGTAGGCACATGTTTTCCGTCAATCATAGTGTAATGTTTCCATGTATTAACCAGGAGTACCTGTTTTCTTTTGGCAAAAGGGAGACGTCACATACAACATTTTTATTTTGATATTTCAATTGCAATACTTTATTTTATGGGATCAGATCAAAACCTTTTGACTGGAGCTATTTCATGTTCTAAGTGGTGAGTTAAGGCAGTACTTGGTGCAAACACCTTTTAACTTTTATATCAGGTTTCTGGAAGTGGTAATGTATGACAATGATGGGGAATATTTGTTGTGGACT